>CAUYLG010075131.1:0-35518 GCA_963573385.1 Cacajao melanocephalus | reverse complement strand
GTCTCCCGCACTCTGTGCCTGCGCCCGCCCCCGCCCCCCCCCCCCCCCCGCTCCGCGGCCCCCCCCCCCCCCCCCCAAGTAGAGACAGAAATCTTTTTTTTTTCCTTTTCAATGTAGTATCCAGTTTTGTCTTTCTCTGTGTGAAATCAAATTATGGAAATGGTAAACCATAACTATATTAAAATTATTAAATTTTAGTTCTTTTTCCTTTTGTTTGGAGACAGGGTCTTGCTCTGTCTCCCAGTCTGGAGCGCAGTGGCACAATCGCAGCTCACTGCAGCCTCAATAACCTGGCTCAGCAATTCTCCTGCCTCAGCCTCCCATGTAGCTAAGACTACAGGTGCACACCACCACACCTGGCCTAAAATTTTAGTTTTTTAAGTGATGTTTATGAATTTTTGATAGCAACTGAAAGAAAACACTTTGTATAACTGTTATAAAATATGCTTTAAAATGCAGATTCAAGCTATAGATCATTTTAACTGTAACATTTCTAGAATAAGAACATAGAAGAAATAAGGTGTGGTGTTGAATAGCACAGTTGGGTGACAATAGTTAACAGCATTATCTTGTATATTTCAAAATAGTTAGAAATGAATATTTGAAATGTTTCCAACACACAAAAAATGATAAATATTCAAGGTGATGCATACCCTAAATGCTCTGATTTAATTACTACACATTGTATGCATGTGTCAGAATATCACATGTACCCCACAAATATATATGAATGTTATATATCAATAAAAAATGTAAAAAAAAAAGAAAAGAAAAAGGAAAAAAAAGAACATTGAGTTCCAGAAAACTAACAGAAGAAAGGCCAACATCCTTACTCTAAAGGCTGAATTTTTTCTTTTCCTAACAAAGACTATATTCTTTTAGGATGGCAGAATGAAGAGCTTCTGTCACCCTCAGCTCTCCTGGAAAATGTTCTAATGTTGCTGCAATGACAGGATAATTAAATAATTTCAAGAATCTGTGTCCAAATATTAGATTTGAACCACCATGTTGGCTCAGGAAAGGATGTTAAAAATTAAGTCCTGGTCAAATCTCCTGTGGCTGGAGTCAGAATGAGAAATTGAGTGGATGTCTTGGTCAAAAATTAAAAAGGGCTAAAGTTCAGAAATCAGAACAAGCCAATTTCTTTCTGTGTTAAGAAAGTCTCTGAGAAATAATCCAGTGTTGAACTGGAATGTCTCTGAAATTGAGAAACAAAAAAGCACTGAGTAGTTCTGTTCTTTGCTATGGTGCATTCAAAAACAATTTCTAGGTTTTATGGGAGGACCCATGATCTTAAATACCTTTGTCCTTTTCTTTTACCCATGTGACTGGCTGTCAAACTTGAGGCACCCCATAAATTCCCATCTACAATGTCCTTTCCCATCAGTAACAGAAAATGGAATTTAGGGCCAGTTTATAGGGTGACATTGCTGTGGCGGACAAATTATCCATGCCAAAAATCTGTTGTGAATGCCAATTGAGTGCCACATAAATTTTCTACAAAAGGGGCTGAAAGGGTATTAAGTTTTACAAAAGTTTTGAGAGAGACAGAGTATTGTGTTTAGGTACACAGCTGGTTTGACTACTTTGTAAGATTTAATGAATACGTTCACTAAATTTGGCTTTTAAAAGGCCACTTCCATCAACTGCTAAATGCACTGGACGTAGAAGAACCTGCTTAGTGCTAGGAATATAAAGCTGATAAGTGGATGACATTTAGAGATCATCAATTAACACTCACAAATTATCCAGATGGCACTGAGGATCTGAAATGGGAAATGATTTGACAAATGCCATATGGGGGGTCATGGCGGATTTGGTGGAGAGTGTCTTGGTTTCCCACTTTAGTGTTTCTTCCTTGGTAAGCATGTAAGAAACCACACTGCCTCATCAATATGTGCACAGATAAAGATTCTAAGGTAATCATCCATCTATTTATCCATCCATCCATCCATCCATCCACCCATCCATCCATCCAAAATAACACTTATGAAGCATCTTTTCTCTTTGGGGCATTCTGCTGGGTCCTGGGAACAAGAAAGAAAGATCCCATCTGTGTCTTCAAGATGCAGATCACATAGTATAGTGCAGTAAGTGTCCTGCTGAAGCTCTGCACAGGTGCCCATGGGAACATGGCTGAGAGAAGCTGAAAACTAATGAGAGAATCAAAGATGGCTATGTGGAAAATCTGACACCTGTGCTAAGTCTTGGAGCACAAGAAGTAGCTGTCCCCTAATTTTGTTCTTCTTTTTCAGAGTTGACTATTTGAGTTCCTTGCCTTTCCATATACATTTTAAAGTCATCTTACTGATATCTACAAAGCGTAAATACTCCACTTTTCCTGTAAGGTACATACTAATGTTCTCTGTTTCATTCTTGGTTTTAGTAATTTGAGTCATCTTCAATTTTTCTTGGTCAGTCTAGCTAAAAGTTTGTCAGTTTTGTTGATCTTTTCAAAGATCCAACAATTGATTTCATAGATTTTCACTATTGCTTTTCTAGTCTCTGTTTCATTTATTTCCACTTTCATCTTTATTATTTCCTCCCTTCTCCTTTCTTTGAGTTTAATCTACTTTTCTTTTCCTAGTTTCTAATGGTGGAAGTTTAGGTTGCTGATGTGAGATCTTTCTTCTTTTTAAAGGGCATTGGCAACTACAAATTTCCCTCTAAGCACTGTTTCACCTGCATCTTATAAGTTTTGGTATGTTGTGTTTTCATTTTCATTAATCTCAAAGTATTTTCAGATTTCTCCTGTGGTTTGTTTATTTGATCCATTTTTTAGGTAGGAGAAGGTTGTTTAATTCCCATATATTTATTAACTTTACAAATGCATTTTGTTATTAATTTCTAACATTATTTCATCATGGTCAAATGACATATTTTGTACAACTTCAACCTTTTAAAGTATATTGAGACTTGTTTTATGGCCTAACATACAGTCTATCTTGGAGAAAATTCCAGATGCCCTTGAGAAGAATGTGTATTCTGTTGCTTTGGGTGGAGTATTCTACAGATGTCTGTTAGGTCTAGTAGTTTACAGCACTGTTTAAGTCCTCTAGTCCTTGTTGATCTTCTATCTAATTGTTCTATCCACTGTATACAATGAAATATTTAAGCTCTCACTATTATTGTTGGATTTTAAATTTTTCCTTCAATTCTGTCAGTTGTTGCTTCATAAAGTGTGAGGCTCTGTTGTTAGGTGCCTATATGTTTATTGCTGTTATATCTTCTTGTTGGATTTGACCTTTTTGTTGTTTTTATTGTTTTAAAATGTTCTTTGCGCCTAGATACTGCATTTTTTGAATCTGTGCATGATGTTGTTATTGGAAATTTTATCCCAATGCCCAAGTGCTCTTCACTATCTTCACTATCCTCATCATTATCTTCACTATCCTCATCATTAACAACTTACTGTATTATTTTTTTGAACCAATCATTTAAAGGTGTGTGCACAAAAACATTTAAAGCTTGTTCTTGTGAATTCATACCCCCAAGAAGAATGACTAAATCTGTTTTAAACGTCTTTTTCCTCTTTTTCTACTGATTGGGTCAGGTGACCTTTCTTAGCATCTCAAACCAGCTGGCTGAAGTTATTTCAGGCTAACTTGTTTTCCTGAAATAGTACTGTTTGTTCAAAATAAAGTACTTAAGAAAGCGTTTTACAACAAGAAAGACCTCAAGCAGATTCAAATATAACCCATCTCCCTCCTATTAAAGAATTAATTTTAGGGAAAAAAAACTTGCCTAATATTCCAGTATGTACAGTCTCCAGCTGTATTTACTGTTTGTTTTAATTCTGCTTCATATAGAGGCTCAGCTGATCACACACCATGCTGTATCTACTCCTCCTCCTCTGGCTTTCTGGTGTTTTGAAAGTCCCCCCTGACCCCTGAAGCACTGGAACTTCCCAGCGCAAAGTCCTGGTGTGTAGCATGTGGGTTCCAGCGACACATGCAGTTGATGTCTAGGCCCCAGGAGGATGTTGGCTGGGCCTCTTGGTCAACACTCCATTCAAACTTTGTCAGATAACTAACAGTCTTGGTCAGTTAAGCAGGAGGCTTGTGACGCAACAGAAGCGTAGCCCTGTTCTCCATAAAGATTAATTATTTTCAGGACACCAAAGAGGTGTGGGTCATTCAAGGACAGAATCACCATTCCTGGCCCCATTACTCCTTGGCCCTGGGCCACTGGGTCTGAACCCTTTGAAAGGCATTTTCAGAGCCATGTGTTTAGGAGAAAAGCCCATCTGTACACTCAAACTCTTTCTCTCTCTCTCTCTCTCTCTCTCTCTCTCTCACACACACACACACACACATACACACACACACACAGTGGTTGGTGTTCTTCATGGAGTCCTAGAATCTCAAGACTGGCAGGGCCAAGACATTCTCTCAGTATATAACCAATGGCTCCTTCTGTTGCATTCACATGGAAATGTGGCTAGGGCCAAAGATGCAGGCTTATTTTTCAATGTGTGTATCCAAACGTGACTGAGAAATGCACATTTTGAAAAACCAGACCATCTGGCTTTAAAATACATATTGAAAGTAAGAGTGCCAGTGAGGTTGTCAACTACACACTGTGTTCAGGACTTCTGATTTACCGACTCCTGCATCTGCATCTCTCCTGCTTTCAATCATTATTCTACTCCTTTAGGAGAGCAACAGGAAGAAATGAACACGTTTTGCGTAAATTAAAATAACAAAACCAAAACCAAAACCTAGACTCAAAGAGACTTCATACCTGTGAATTAGAGCCTTGGAACTCCAAGACGAGGTAAGCTTAGCTTGTGTAACACCAAGAGATAAAACTCAGGCTAATGGAAATCATCTAAAGTCAGACCTGTGTTAGAAGAACTTTCTATTGGTGTTTAAGTGTCTGATAAAGTAATTGGATTGCTTTGGGAAGTAGTAAGCTGCCTATTTCTGGAAACACTGAAATGTGATCCTGATGTTCATTCATTAATCCATGATTTAGCAAATGTATCTATTTGGATCCCTACTGTTCTAGACTTTGTTACAGGAGTTGGGGAAATAGCTGTGAACAAGATAGGCATGGACCCCACTCTCATGGAGTTTCCATTTTAGTGGGGTGGAGGATGCAAGTGATAAAGAAACCAATATGTTTCTAAATCATAGACTGATAAATATTATAAGAACATAGGCTGCTCTGATAGGGGATAAAAGGCAGCACAGCTTCTTTCATTTGCAGGATGGTTTAGATGAGAATTGAGTAACCCCTTGGATATTTGCTTCCCAACAATTCTGAGAAAACTATTCTATGACTCAGTGTGGGAACTTCTTGATGACATTGATGCACAGGAATTCAAGATAACCAGGAAATTTGGGATTTAGTTACTTGGAAGGTTGATGAAGTGCAATAGTCAACTCTCAACACAAAGGAGCCAACTCCTGGAAAACAGCAGAATTCTTGTTTACTTCTAGTTTTCAGTCCAGGTTGGACTTCACTGTTTTTGGCCAAAGGTCATCATATTGGTTTTTAGCAGAAAGAGCCAGACTGAAAGAACTGACCTGATATCTGGATTTCTTTTAAAAATCACCTTCCAAGCTCTGGCCTGGATGCAGGCCTTTTTGGTACCACCATCTATACCTGGTATTGGAGGGGTGGGGGTGAGGCCAGAGTTCATCCTAGACTAATCTTTGCTTAGTGTACAGTTTCTGTTTTTGTTTTCTTTGGGTTAACATTTAAAATGAGGATTTAAGAAAACATATTTCTGGTATTTCTTGGAAAAGCTGAATATCTTTCCATAAATGCCCACAGAATGTGGTAACGTCACCTGGAAACATACAGTCACAGCCTCTTTTAGATAGGTCACAGGTGCTCCACTTTACCATAGTGTCTGCAGTCCAATTCCTTCATTTCTGTGACCTTTGAGGCCTGGAAAGTGGGAACATTGTTTAATGATCAATCCTTTCTGACTCCGTCATTGTCAATTTGAAAAGAAAGGAAGTTGTTGAAACTTAAATTTTTAGAGCTGAAAAGGCTGTTAAGGAACCACCTCCCACCCCAAGTCCAAATCCCTGTTGTATTCACGGAGAAACTGAAGCCCAAAGAGGAGGACACTTAGCCATGGGTACAAACTGAGTTGATGACATCAGTGCCACTCAGCAGGGAGTTGTCCATACACAGAAATCTCATAGTAACCATTACACTGAATTGAATCTAAAGCCACTTAAGAACAGATTTCCATACCTTGCAGGATTTTTTTCTTTTCCTTATTAAATTCATTAGAAATAAAGAAAGAAAAAGAAGGAAGTTCTGTGTTTATTGTCAGGCCCATCTGAATTTTTATTAGCAGGTGGAAAAAATCTTACAGATAAAAATATATGAATGTTTTACCCTAATCATTATCTTATTGATTTGCACTTACCATTTAATCTGGAAACCTGAGAACAATCTCAATCCCTTCTGCAGAAGTCTTAGGGGTGCTGAAGATGAAAAAGGCATTAAACTCTCTTCATGTGCTGTCAGGTGCTGGAAAGGAAGAGGTTCTCAATACCAAAATGTAAATGTCCTTTGCATACAGAGGGTCCCATAGACTTGTGCTCTCATCCTTCATCTTTCCAGGTTGGCAACTAAGATCAAGAAGGTGGCTTTTAGAGGTTTCTGATGGCTCCCGGGTGAAGGGTGAGTTGCTAGGGGAACAAGGTGTGATTCCAGGAGGCTGCGTAATGCTGAGTCCCATTAATAATAATAACAACAATAAGTTGTAAAAAGCAACCACATTTCTTGAGCCTTTCCCAAATGTCAAGAACTATTCTCAGTGAGTCTCATTTATTATGCCATTTAGTTCTTCCAACAACCCTGTGTACTAGGTGCTATTAGTATTTCCACTTGATAGGTGAGGAAACTGAGGCACTGAGAGGCTAAGGGACTTATCCAGGGCCTCATAACTAGATGTGTAAAAGCTGGGATGTGGCTGGCTCCTGTCTCTATAGCCCAAATGTTTCACCACTCCTACTATTATTTCAAGACAATTCTAGAGGCAAAATGCACATTTCTAATATATTTCTCAATATATTATTTGGAATAGATGAAGTCTTAACTCCTCACTTTGTAGATCTATGTAGCTCAATATGCTAGCTACTAGTCACATGTAGCTGAATTTAAAATAATTAAAATTACATGAAATTAGCAATCTAGAACTCAATCACATAAATCACATTTCATGAGTTCAAAAGCCACATATAGCTGGTGTCTACTATATTGGATACTGAAGACACAGAACATTTCCATCATTGCTGGAAGTTCTGTTGGAAAACATCATTACAGATAAACAATCAGGACTCAGGCAAAGGGACTTGTCTAAAGACATACTGTGAGGTTCAGGATTTGAAAAATGCATAGCTCAGATGCCACATTTCAGTCCTGTCCTTGGTCTTTTTTGCCTGCCTCCTGCTCATCTCTTTTTTTTTTGTCTCTGCAACTAGATTTTAAGGACAGGTAGCATGTTCTTTATTTCATTTGTGAGCCACACTCCAGCTGCCCAAACCTACCCTCTTCCAGGGCAGAGCACATAGTAGGGCTTTCATCAACTCTTTTGCCTTTCCTTTTCTACTCCTCACTTTTAAAATGGCAATGGGAGATCTGGCAAGCATCAAGCCTCAGGTTTTAAGTAAAACATGTTATTATAATTTATTTTTTTTTTAGGTAGCATAGTTAATTGCATAAGGCAGAGAGATGGTTTTTATTTGAAGGCCTCTGAGGACTAATATGTTTGGTGAGGGGAGGGGCGTAGGGAGACCTGTACTGTTTACCTTTCTTGAGCTAAGATTGAGGGTAAGGTTCATGGAGAGCTGGGCCTTGAGGACCTGAGTGATTGCTTGGTCTTGTAAGAACCTTAACCAGAGGTATAGTTAAGTATACGGACCCTAGAGACCCACAAGACTGGGCTGCTGCTGCAGCCTCAGCAGGTAACAGCTGTGTAAGCCTGGACAATTTATGCAGACTTTGAGCTTGCATTGTATCATTTATAAAGTGTGTTTTGATCATGTAGCATTGGGAAGCACCTTTGAAATAACCCATGTAAAATACCTGGTAGCCACAACTATTTTCATCACCTCATTATTTATTACTTATTTATTATTGTCACTCTCACTAGACTGAAAGCTCTTCAAGCACAGAGCCTATGTCCATCTTGTTCACTGTTGCACCTCAGGGTGCAATTTCCAGCCCCATGGTAGGTAATAAATATGTGTTGAAGCAATGAAGGGATATTGTGGTCTCAAAAAAAAGTCTGTGTTATAAAGAAACTTAAAAGATTATAGTTCGATTTCCTGTTGGATGCATAAATTTTCATTACAAACACCTTTGTCAAGTAGTTGTCTGGGCACTGCCTTAACACCTCCAGTGACAGTGAGCTCATTACCTTATAAACTCTTTTCATTTGACCCTCTCTGTTGGCCTTAAGGGCAATCCCTCATCCCTGGCTGAGACAAGAACAGGAAGTGTCATGCTTCTTAGGTGTGCCATGCTATGTTGCTCAGTCACCCAAATCTCTTAGCTTTTGTAGAAACAGGGCTGTAACAAAGTGAGTCTCTAGCCATTCTGAGGAGTTTCATGGATATCACTGGGGGTGAGGAGAGAAGTGAAAAAATGAACCTAGAGAATCTGGCTATAAAACACATTACCTGCATTTATGGTTCTTGTGCCCCAAGGCCTGGGATAAAGTGAAGAAGGAAAAACATTCCACTCTGGCTCTCAGTGACCCCTAAAAGAAACCCCCCATGGAGTCATTTAGGATAGTAATTTGAGTATAAACTCAAGCATACGTTTCTAGCCTTCCCTCCATAAACTCAGGAGTCTCGTGATGATCAGCACCAAATTGCTTGAAAATGTGCCCCAGACCCTTCCAGATGAGGGCTGGGCTCAGAGAAATAAAAAGTTAAGGGTGTGTTGCTATGGCATTAACATTAAAGGAGTAGACACGAGCCTCAAACCGTGCACAGAAAATATATTCTCTCTGTATACCCTCCCCATGAAAAACCAAGCCAGCAAAGTCATTAAAATGTCAGACAAAGAGCCAGGTGGGAAAAATGCATGTTTAAAAGTAAACATGTAGCCTACGATAATTGTGTCCCCTGAAAAGCAAAAGATGAAGGAAAGAAAGAAAAAAACCTTGGAATAAAGAGAAAGGCAAGGAGAATGTGGGGCTGCACAGCTCCTTCCTCCTTTAGTCTTTATAATCTCGAGAAATGACATCATCGTCCACTCAGTTGCTTGAGCAAAGCACCTAAGAGCCAACATTGATCACTTTTTTGTTATTAGTTCCCTGCATTGAATCAACTAGCAGGTTCTAAGTCCAGACATAGCTCCAAAACATTAGATTGAACCATATGAAGTTGACAAATTTATACCTTCTTTGACATAGAAAAGATGTCAATTCCATATGGTTCAACCTAATTAAATCTCAGGTCAGCTCTTTTCTTCAGTCTCCACTGTCACCATCCTGGTTCAAGCTACCATCAATACTTGTTTGATCTATGCAGTAGTCTCCCAATAAGGCTCCCTGTTCTGTCTTGAGCCCTTTCAGCCCTTTATTTTTACTTTAGAAAGTAAAGTCAACCATGTCCATCACCTACTTAAAATATCTCAGTGTTCAATCTATATACTTAAAACTACAAAGCATTGCTGAAAAAAATTAATGATTTAAAGAAATGGAGAAATCATGACTATAATCCCAAGTTCTTGGGAGGCTGAGCCCAGAGAATCACTTGAGCCTGGAAGGTCAAGTCTTCAGTGAGTTGTGATTGCAGCACTGCTGCACTCCAGCCTAGGCAACAGAGCAAGACCCTATCTCAGGGAAAAAAAAAAAAAAAACCAAGAAAGGAATGGAGAAATATACCACATTCATGAGTTAGAAATCTAAATATTCTTTTCTTCAAGTTGATCTATAGATCAACAAATACAGATTTAATATAATCCCAATAAAAACTCCAGCAATCTTTTGTGTTGCAGAACTGACAAGTTGATTTTAAAATTTATATGAAAATACAAAAGACCTAGAAAAGTCAAAATAACTGCAAAAATACAAAGTGAAGATTTAACACTACTTGATTTCAAACCTTCTTAGAAAGCTACAGTAATCAAGAGAACATAATATTGATGTGCACGTACATAAATATTTGAAAAGAATAGAATACAGAACCCAGAAATAGACTTATAAATAAAAGAACAACTGATTTTTTAGAAAGGTGCAAAGGCAATTCAGTGAAGAAAGTATCATCTTATTAACAAATTGGTGGTGGAACAACTGGACAGCTATGTGCAAAAAACATAGAAAATATTATTGAAGATAAAGACATTATCTCTGAGGGAGCTAAATAGAAATTTGAAGCAGAAAAATAGAATAACTGAAACAAGAAAATTACTAGATGGCTTAACAGCAGTCTTGAGCAGACAGAAGAATAAATCAGGGAACTTGAAGATAGGACATTTAAAATTACTGAGTCTGAGAAGCAGAAAACAACAGTGAAGGTAGGTGAACAGAGCCTAAGGGACTTGTAGAGCATCATCAAGCATATCAACATAGGCATTATGGGAGTCATAAAAGTAGAAGAGAGAGAGGAAGGAAAAAAAGAGAGGTTATTTGAAAAAAATAATGGCTGAACACTTTCCAAATTTGAGGAAATAAATGGAACACAAAGTCAAAAACTCAATGAACTCCGAGTAGAATAAACTCAAAGAGATCCACACCTAGACACGTAATCCAACTGTTGAAAGACAAAAACAAAGAGAGATTCTTGAAACAACAAGAAAAAATTGATTTTCCATGTACAAAGGATTCATAACAAAATTGGTAACCAATTTCTCAGCAGAAAACTTGGAGGCCAGAAGGCAGTGGACTGGTATACTTAAAGTACTGAAGAAAGATCAAACCTCTTAACCAAGAGTTGTACATCTGGCAAAAATGTCCTTAAAAAATCAAGGTAAAATTAAGACATTTCCAGATAAACAAAAGCTAACAGAAGTTATTACCAATAGGTCTGCCCTACATAAAATGCCAATGGGAGTCCTTCAGGTCAAAATGAAAAAATTCTAGATAATAAGTCAAAACCATATGAAAATAGAAAGATTTATAGTAAGAGTAAATATATGGGCAAAGAAAAATACAACTATTATTGTTATTTTGGTTCATAATTTCATTTTTAATTTTTATAGGATTTAAAGGACATGTATAAAATAATTATAAATCTATGTTATTATGCATACAGTATATAAAGATGCAATGTGTGGTATCAGTAACATAAAGTGAAGCAGTGACAGAGCTGTAGAGTTTTTGTATGTGATTGAAGCCAAGCTGGTATCAACTCAAACTAGATTGTTATAACTTTAGGGTGTTAATGATAATCTCCATGATAACCACAAAGAAAATATCTATAGAATATACATAAAAAGAAATAAGAAGGAAATCAAAAAATGTTACTACAAAAAGTCAATTAACCACAAAGAAAACTCTAAAAAAATGAAATGAGTTTTATCCACTGACACCCACTCTACACCTTGACTGTCAGTTCCCAGTGGCTCATGCTGTATTTGGAGTTCAGCCCAATCTCTCTCTTCAATTGCAACTTTCTACTGAAGTGGTCCTTATATCTATGGTCCTGAATAACATCTTCCTCATTATGAAAAAAAAGACAAAAGAAGAAAAGTAATGAAAGACAAACAGCTATATGACACGAAGAAAGTAAATAACAAAGTGGCATAAAGTAAGCCCCTTCTTGTCAGGAATTACTTTATCTTTTTTATTTTTTTCCTTTTTGAAAAGAGACAAGGTTTCACCATGTTGCTCATGCTGGTCTTAAACTCCTGAGCTCAAACAATCTACCTACCTCGGCCTTCCAAACCTGTTGGCCTCCCCAATCTACAACTTTGTTGGGATTATAGGTGTGAGCTACCACACCCATCCTCAGTAATTACTTTAAATGTAAATGGGTTAAACTTTTAAATCAAAGGCATAGATTGGAAGAATGGATTTAAAAAATCCAAATATATGCTGTCTACAAGAGACTCACTTCTGATCACAAATAGATTGAAAATGAAAGGATGGAAAAAGATATTTCATGTTGATAGCAACCAAAAATGAACTGAGGTGGTTATATTAAGATCAGACAAAGTAGAAAAAAAATCAGTGAAACCAAATTAGTTCTTTGAAAAAAAACCAACAAAATTGGCAAACTTTTTGCTAGATTGACTAAGGAGAAAAGAGAGAAAACTTAAGTTATTAAATCAAAAGTGAAACTAGACATATTACTATTGATTTTATAAAAGTTAAAAATACTATACTTGTATGCCAACAAATCGGTTAACCTAGATAAAATGGACAAATTCCAAATTCCTGCGAAAATACAACCTACCAAGACTAAATCATGAATAAATAGAAAATCTGAATAGACCTACTACTAATGATGAGACTGAATTAAGAATAAAAAACCTCTTCCAAAACAAAAGCCCTGACTTTGCAAATGACATCATCTGGTGAATGCAAATGACTTCAACTATTGAATTCTATCAAACCTGTAAAAATGAATTAATACAATTTCTTCTCAAATTCTCCCAAAAATTTTAAGAGAAAAGAACACACACTAACTCATTCAATGAAGCCATCATTGCACTGATAAAAATGAGGCCAGACCAAAAAAATTATAAGAAAGCTACAGATCAATATCCTTTATGACTATTGATGCAAAAACATTCAATAAAAGACTATTGAACAGCATATTTGGAAGGATATATATACATATATGTATATAAATAAATAAATAAATGGAGTTTATTCCTGGAATGTTAGAGTGGTTCAATATATGAAAATCCATTGATGTAATATACCACATTAACAGAATGAAGGGAAATAAACCACACTATTGTATTAATTGATGCAGAAAAAGCATTTGATAAAATTAAGCACCTTTTCATGATAAAAACACTCAACAAACTACTCAGCATATTAAAGACCATATATTAAAAACCACAGTTGATATGATACTCAATGGTGAAAAATGGAAAGCTTTTCCTGTAAATCAGGAACAAGACAAGGGTGCCCACTTTTACCACTTCTATTCAACATAGTACTGAAACTTCTAGCCAGGAAAATTAGGCAAGAAAAAGGAAAGATATCCAAATTGGACAGGAAGAAAAAAATTATTTCTATATGTAGCTACCAGGATTTTATATGTGGAAAGCAGAAAAAAATCCATAAAACCTGTTAGAGTTAATAAATAAATTCAGCAAAATAGCAATATGCAAAGTGAACACAAATAATTAGTTTCATTTCTATAAACTAACATTGAATAATCTGAAAATAAATTATGAAAACAATTCCATTTATAATAGCATCAAAAACAGTAAAATACTTTGGAATTAAATAAGGAGGAGAAAGACATAAAAACCACAAAACATTGCTGAAAAAAGTTAAAAACACAAATAAATAGAAACATAGCCATGTTAATGAATTTTAAGACTTAATATTATTAAGCTGTTAATACAACCCAAAGCAATCTAGAGATCCAGTGTAATTCCTACCAAAATTTCAATCATGCTTTTTTTTCAGAAATAGAAAAACTTATTCCAAAATTCATATGAAACCTGAAAGGATTCTGAACAACTAAAGCAACCTTGAAAGAGAACAAAGCTGGAGGACTCATATGTCCTGATTTCGAAACTTACTATAAAGCTACAGTAATCAAAACAGTGTGGTAGTGGCATAAAGACAGACATATAGACCAATGGAATAGAGCAGAGAGCCCAGAAACCCTGGCATGTATGATCAAGTGATTTCTGACAGGGGTGTTAAGACAAGTCCATAGTAAAAGGACAGTATTTTAAACAAATGGTGCTAGAAAAACCAGATAACTACATGCAAAGGAATGAAGCTGGACTTTGCCTTTACATCATATACAAAAATTAACTCAAAATGGATCAAAGATCTAAATGTAAGAGTTAAAACTATAAAAGAAGAAATAGAAGAAAATTTGGGGAAAGGCTTAAGAATATTGGGTTTGGCAATAATTTCTTTGCTATAATACCAAAAGCACAGGCAATAAAATTAATGATAAATAAATTGGGCTTCATAAAAATTAAAACTAATGCATCAAAGAACACTATCAATGGAATGAAAAGGCAACCCACAGAATCAGAGAAAACACTTTCAAGTCATATATATAATTTCAAATATACTTGTTTCTACAAGCATTTTTTCCCCTATTTTATCATAGAACCCCACTTTTTTTTCTTTAAGGTATTTGTCACAGTAAAAAATTACTCTCTTAATTTTTGGTTAACTTTTATTTATTGTACATATATTTTGATGATTGTTATGTGCTGGTATTATTCTGGGCTCAGGGTTACACCAATAAAATCAATAAAATTATATACGAAACTATATATATAATTTGAAAGTACATATATATATGTATATATAAAATCAATATCCAATACATATAAAGAACTCCTATGAACAATAAAATAACCCAGTTAAAAAGTGAGCAAAGAACTTGAACAGACATTTCTCCAGAGAAGATATACAAAGGCCAATTAACCCACAAAAAAAGTGCTGGACATTACTAATCATTAGGGAAATGCAAATCAAAACCACAATGAGATCCCACCTGATACACTTTAGTATGGCTATCATAAACACACACACACACACGCACACACACAGAGAAAGAAAATACCAAGTGTTAGGGAGGCAGTAGAGAAATGAGACTTTTTCTGCATTGCTGGAAGGAATGTAAAATCCAGCCACTGTGGAAAACATTATATCAATTCCTTAAAAAATTAAGCATAGAATTATATGATCCAGCAATTCCACATCTGGGTATATGCCCAAAATAATTGTAAGCAGGATCTGAAAGAGATATTTGTATAAAACCACGTTCGTAGCAACATTATTCACAATAGCCAATGAAAGAAACAACTCAAATGTCTATCATGGATGAGTGGCTAAAGAAAATGTGGTATATATAAATATACAACAAAATATTATTCAGCCTTAAAAAGGAAGGAAATTCTGACACATATTATAACATGGAGTAAACTTGAATACTTTAGGCTAAATGAAATAAGTTAGTCACATTGGACACATACTGTATGATTCCACTTACATGACTTACTTAGAATAGCCAAATTCATGAATGGAAAGTAGAGTGGTGGTTGGTGAGGACAGAGAATGGGGAGTTACCATTTAATGGAAACAGCATTTCAGGTTGGGGTGTTGAAAAAATTCTGGAGATGGATAGTGGTGATGGTTGTACAATAATGTGAATATATTTATTTACTGCACTGTATACTTAAAAAGGATTAAAATAGTAAGTTCTGTGTTACTTATATTTTAATATAATTTTAAAAACCAAACAATTTCACAAAGATAAAAAATGCTTCAGTGGCTTCTCATCACACTTAGAATAAAATCCAATTTTCTCACATGGACTGTGAGGTCCTCCAGGATCTGGTCACTACTGACCTTTCTGACCTCACCTGGAACCACTCCTTCTTTCACATACTTTCCTTCAGCCACATTGCTTTTTTCTGTTCCCTCAACATATGAAGATTTTTCCTGCCTCAGAGTGTTTGCATTTGCTGTTTCCCCTGCCTGGAATGCTCTTCTTCCAGACGACTCCATGGACATATTCTTCTTGTCCTTCAAGCGTCAATTCAAATATTATCTTATTAAAAATGAAAAAAAGAAACTTACCTGACCTACTAACTTAAAATCACACACCCCACATGACTTTACCCTTTTTTCTGCAAGTATTTTTTTCCTGTTTTACCACAGAACCCTGTTTTATTTTTCTTTAAGGTATTTATCACAATAAAATTATCCTCCTAATTTTTGGTTAACTTTTATTTATTGTACCTATATTTTGATGATTGTTATGTGCTGGTATTATTCTGGGTTGAGAGTTGCACCAATAAAGTCAATAAAATAAAATCAATTAACTCAAAATAGATCAAAGACATAAATGTAGGAGTTAAAACCATAAAACTCTTAGGAGAAAACATGGTGGAAAGGCATAAGAATAATGACTTTGGCAATAATTTATTTGATATGATGCCAAAAGCACAGGCAACAAAATCACAAATAGCTAAATTGGACTTTATCAAAATTAAAACTTGTGCATCAAAGAACACTATCAACAGAATAAAAAGACAACCCACAGAATTAGAGAAAACTCTTTCAAATAATTCATATATATATATATATATATGAATGATAAGGGGTTAATATCTAATACATATAAAGAACTTCTATCAACAACAAAATAGCCCAGTTAAAAAATGGGCAAAGAACTTAAATAGACATTTCTCCAGAGAAGATATACAAAGGCCAAGAAACCCACAAAAAGATGCCAGACATTACTAATCATTAGGGAAATGCAAAACCACAATGAGATCCCACCTGATACCCTCTGATATCAGTGGAGGAATGGAGGGATACAGGCACACAGGATTAATTAACAAAAAGGTATTATGCTTGATTGTGATAAATACTAAGGATGAAAATAAAACAGGACCAAAATAGAGTCTGTTGGGTATGTAGGTTTGCAATTTGCTTGTTACCTGATTTCCTCTAAAATGTAAGCCCCAAGGGCAGGAAGTTTTTCTCGCATTTGCCACCATTTTCCCAATGTGTAGGATGACTTTCTTAATATTTTTAAACGAATCCTGTGAAGACCAAGGGTGATTCAGGTAGAACAAGGGGCTTGCAGCAGGGGTTTACCTGGAGGAGAATTGCTTATAGAGGGTGATTTCAACTCACCCATTCATCCAGGAAACTTTTGTCTAGCAGGACCCAAGGGAGTTTTCTTTTTCTTTTTAAAAAAATAGTGGTAAAAATATAAAACATAAAATGTACCATTTTAACCATTTTAAGTGTAAAATTCAGGGTATTATGTTCACATTGCTGTGCGACCATAACCACTATCCATCTCTAGAACATCCCAAACTAAAATTCTGTGTTCATTAAATAGTCATTCCCCACTGACCTTCTCCTCCAGCCTCGGTAACCATCATTCTAGTTTCTGCCTGTGTCTTTGACTATTCTAGGTACCTTATATAAATGGCATCATGCAGTAGACAACCTTTTGTGTCTGGCTTATTTCACTTAGTGTAATGTTTTCAAGATCCATCCATATTGCAGCATGTGTCAGAATTTCATTTCTTTTCAAGGCTGAATAACACATCATTGCTTGTATATACCCAAGGGTGTTTCTTGACTATGTTAATATCCTTGGTCAAGATGGTGAGCTGCGAAGCTAGAAGAGCTAGATTACACACTCCTTGAGGTTGAAGATTACGCTTTCCTTGTTCATCGCGTGAGTCCAGTGACCATCACTGGCATAAGGTAGGTGTCCAATATATTGAGAGAGAGACAATATAGAGCTCCTAGATCTTCTGTTCATTTTTTAGGAATTGCCCAGATCAGTACTGTGACTCTAACCAGGGAGAAATGCACAGAAGCAGACAGATGTTTACCTAACACTGGACATCACAGAAGCTAACAGACCAGCAAGACCTGGGACTGACCACTTAATAATTCATAAAGATGGGATTTCCCCTGGGTCAAATGTATTGGGGGTATCAGAGTCGGATGACCTGACCAAGTTCATACCCTCTCTACAGTATTAGCTGCTGTTCACCTCTCTAAGCCTCAGTTTGCTTATCTTTAAAATAGGAATATAATATCAATATTATCTGTCTCACAAGGCTATTGTAACGATTAAAAGAGATAATTTACTTAAGGTGCTTACTGCCTTCATTTTCCTGTAAGTGGGGGCTACAGAAGGGAAGGTTCCCTGATGGTATTTTACTCCATCATGGAGAAACATACTGGGTGACCCTGATGGATCCCAACATATTTTCATTTAGTCGCCACTCCAAACTAGATCAAACTGAGATGGATCAATCAGTCTTTTCTCATCATGAAGGCCAAAGGAACATCAGGGATAGGATAAGAAAGAAAAATGGACTCTTAGGCTGCTGGAAGATGCCTATGAAATGCACGTGGCACTGAATTTTGGAGAACTTTTCTTTCTTACCGTCTGTCTGTTAGGGATGGTTTTATTCTTTCCCTGTGTTTCTCTTTATCTTTTGCTCCAAGTTTAGGCTGTTTAGGCTTCCTTCTTCCTTGCCTGTTCTGGGGTTCAGGTGAGAAAGTGTAACTGAGGCTGCCCCGTGGTAGAGCCAAGGAGAAGAGGATCAGCAAACACATCTGAGACATCACTTCAGACCTGGCCAGGCACGGATGCCCAGCCCATGGAGTCGGGGACTGAACCAACTCGGAGTGGCTTCCCTAAGTCATGTTTACACTGTCACGCTGTGCAAATTGGAGAGTTTGTTTCCAGGAACATCTGGGAGGACCAGCTGGACACGTGTTTCCCTTCTCATTAATTTAGGCTCCTAATTAATCGTGCAAAACCCAAACCAAATAAGCAGCAACCAGGACTGAAAATAATCATTAGGCCCCCCAAACACACACACATTTTAATGAGAACTTGGCCCAGGTGATTGGGCGTCTCTTGGCTCAGAACTGTGGCTATAGGCAGGGAGTTCACCAGGGAGAAATACACAGAGGCAGACAGAGACGCACCCGATATGGGCATTAGGGAAGCTCGCGGACCCAGGGGACTCGAGTTGACTTCCTAATCATTCATAAAGATGGAATTTCCCTCAGGCCAAGTGTGCTGTGGGTAGTAGTCAGATGGTCTGAGTTCAAGCCCTCCCTGTAGTATTAGATCCTGTTTGCCTTTCTGAGCCTTAGTTTTCTCTTCCGTAAAATAGGACTATAACATTACCTGTCTCACAAGGTTATTGTGAGGATTAAATGAGATAATGTACTTAAGGTGTTTAGCTACAGGGCACACGGTACACTCAGCAAGTGGTAGCCATTATTGTTACCACTGCTACTGATCATTATCCTTAATGATAATATTCTCTAATTATTATGATGAGTCGCATAAAAAAGGAAAATCAGAGAAATGTCAGAGACAAAGGGTGACTATATCAATAAAACTTCAGATATATTTCTGTGACCCAGCTCATGGAAATAAGAATTCATCTCCTGCCTTTCTTTGTCATCGGTCTTGCTCCATAAGAGCCCAAATGAGTGCATAATTGTGGTCCTCTAATTCAAGGTACATCTCTCTTTTAAAAAATCTGATAGCACCCTCGATTAACGTTCCTCTCAGGCTTCATAGTACCAGAATAAAAGGTTGACACATCCACATGGGCCCTGGCATTGGGAGTCTAGGAGCTTCATCACACCTGATGAGTAGGGTCTGGAAAATGCCGGGTTTTACAGCCTAATCACATGCTGAGGACAAGGCTTCCTGCTTCCAGGAAAAACAGAGTTAAGAAGATTTATTGAAAGTATTCCAAGGGCGTCTTGAACATCAAACAGCTGTGAAAAGGGGACTGACGATTGAAGTACAAGAGTATCTGAAACCCATGGCTTATTCTCTTCTGCGGCACATGAGTTTATAGGAAAACATATTTAGGGAGTTTATTGATACCGTCCCCCCTTTTCTTGATCTCCCCAAAGAAGACCTTTGAAAAGTAGCTTAGTTATATGTTTGGAATAAAATATGAGTAATGGCCCCCTAAAAGGCAAATCTGATCATGTCATTCCTACCTGTTGAAAACTGCCCTTGAGATAAAATGGGAACTCTTTGCTGGGCAGCCATGGCCCTGGGAGATCCCGTCCCAGTTTGCCTCAGCGGCCGGCCGGAAGCTCTTCTTCCCATCATGCTTTCCCAGTCATCCCTCTTCAACTTCACCGGACTCCTTCTTGTTCCTAGAAATCGGCGTACTCTTGCCTTTCACAAGCTCTTTACCTCTGCTGGAGGCATTTTCTCTCCTGTCCATCTTTGGCTGAAGGCCTCCTATCACTCAGGTTTTAGTGTCAATGTCATTTTCTGAGGGAAGTTATCCTTGAACCTGAGTTTGGTTGGCGTCTCTCCTTGTCTTCTTCCACAACACCTTATACCACATCTAGACTGGTGACAACTGTGTTTGCTGCAATTGCTTGTTGAATTGTCTGCCTCACTTGATAGATAAGAAGGATGAAGGCCAGGGCCGTATAAGGCATCTCTATCTTTAACTCAATGTCTGGGACTGTTGCAGGCACTCAAAACTAGACATTGGCTAAGCATATGTGGGACGAATGAATGTCCAGCCTGACGTACTGCTTCAAGATTTGACTCGAGGAAGATGGCAGGGTGACCTGGTGCATGTTCTTCACCCACCCCACACACCTCGCTCTGCCTCTCTGTCCCAAGATGCCTCTCCACTCCTGGCACTGTGTCTTTGCTTAGCCCTCTGGTTGTGGAAGTCTGTTTACTTCCTGTCAATGGTCTTGGACCCTTTCCTTTCTGGCCTGTGTCTTTGAGTAACCTCAAGTAATATTCCACCTTGCTGGACTCAGCGTTCTCCTACCAGACTTCTCTGTAGGGAAAAGAGTAGAACCTTGGAGAGTCCCTCACCCCTACCCCATTCGTGGATAAAGAATACTTTCTTTGCTTCTCCCTCCCCAGGAATGAGGCTACAGCTTCCATAGGTAGACACTGGGATGCCATCTCATATTAGCAGGAAAAGCAATCAACGTTAAAGCTTTAGACTTGATCAGAGCATGAAGGCTGCTCATGTCCAGGTAGTGGTGCAGAAGATTCCATGAAAAAAGCCCATAAGGAATCTTCTGTGGAATCTAGGCAGATAAATCTGGCAACTTTATAAATTGTTATGCTTCTAGTTATAAATAACAGAAACCCCAACTCTAGGTGGCATAAACAATAAAGGACATTTATTCACTCATGTAATTGGAAAACAGAGATACAGGTTTCAGGTAAAGCTGGATTCTGTGGCTCAGTGATGTCACTTAACACCAAATGTCTTCCTTAGGTTTGCAAGATGTCTTGCAGTGGCCCTTGGGACTTCAGATTTCATCATTCACTCTGAAGGCAGAAGATAGAGTACCTTGTTTCTGGCACTTCCAGACTGTGGTCTACTCTAAGACTGGCTTAAGCAGCTTGAGGCATAAATCTGAACTTAAACCAATCGCTGTACCGGGGGCAGGGAATATGCTAATTGCAAAGGTTATAAGTTTCACTCTTAGAAGTGAGGGATGACGTTGGCTTCTTTAGAACAACATGGATTTATTTCCAAGTGGAAATTGAGAAGGGGAAAGTAGGAAAGTATGCTAGAGAGAAAACCAAGCAATGTGCAACAGTGGCCAGCTCAGGGGAATCAGAAGATGCTGAGCCTGGGCAGTTTCCTTTCATGCGATTAGGGGGGAAAATACTTAGCCATTGCAGTGGTGGCAAAATGCACACACCTGGGAACTGTAAATTTGCTTCAGCCTGGAACAATCTTTTATTCTGGGTGAGGTTTACTTGGTTTGCAATCTGTCTTTGCCAGCACTTAGGCAGGTACACGGTTGGGCTGAGAACAGATGCATGCAGGTGACTGCGGAATGCACTATGTTGGACGAGTTGAATTCTAGAACCAAGAGCTGGCACCTTGCTCGGCCACTCCTGTGGCCAGTTTCCCATTGTCCCTGTGGCAGGTGAGGCATCATGAGTGTCTCTCCCATTACATTTCCTTGTAATCTGGACATTAATCTGTGTTCAGCGAGTATAATGCTAACCCACACAATGGATCTTCAACAAACGCCTGGTCTTCTTGTCGTCACAAGTTACTGTGCACAATCCCATGTAAGAGCTTGTTTACTTATATGCAATACACAGGTTTAACTTGGTTCAATGTACTGTGTTACAACAACCTAGCAATTTGCATGTTCTTCCTGATTATCTGGTAATTAAACCCAGTAAGTACAAACATACTGTAATTATCATGTAACCCACCATCTGGACGAAGAGTTGGAAATAACTATGTATTTATGCTATAGCTCTATGATAATTATGACGTAATGGAATGATCAGCCATGAAGGGGAAAGATTTGCAAGAGTCACGATTATGCTTTAACATGCTTTTAGCATTAATTCTAGCATTAATTTTCTAGAAACAGCCGGAAATGTAAGGCAACTTGACTGATGACTCCCATCCGGGTGGAGGCACTGAAGGCGTTAAGAACAGCCAATAAGGGACTGGCGCCTGAGCAGGAAGTACATGTGCCCACTCATTTATTCCCATTTTGTTTACACTTCACTGGACACAAGCATTTGTTTATTTGAACTGTTCTCCCTTTTGCGTGAGAGTTATCAGTGCCTGTAAGTAAACGATAATGGGTTTAGATTTTGCTAGTATGTTTTGTTTTACAGATCTTAGATTCTTGAAGGATGAAATAGAGTGTTCGACCACAGAAAAAGTTTTAATATAGTAGCATTTGTACTGTTGTAAGATTATTTATAAAAATGCACTTACCCCTTTGGATAGAACCACAAATAATATCTTGACCAGTAAATGTGCTAAACATGAAAGCTCATTGTACTTTAGCTGTGATGCATACATGAGAGGAAAAAAAGAAAATAGTGTTTCCTGAATAGGAGGGTGGCCAATAGCAGCTAAAAATAATACAGTAGGGTTGCATCATGTGAGCTCTTACGAGACCTGAACTACTGTGTTTATATCTAAATCTAGGATGTTACTAAGGTAAGGTGATCATTTCATACACCATAAGGAAGAAAACAATGACCTCAAATAAATGTCATGCTATGTTTTCCTATTATTAGAATTTTAAAATTAAGTTTATCGAGAGTTCTTATATACATATATAGCTATGTATCATATATATAGCCCTATTGTACAAACATAAAGCAGAAATAAGTTGATAAGGCATTTTTTATCTTCACGTTCAGAAAATACCTGAATGTGGAAAATATCCTCACATTCAGAGGCTACCTTTTTCAAATCACTTTTTGAGTTGAGTTTTCTGTGTCTGCATTCTCCATAAAACATTGTTTCCTATGCCAGGGTGCACTGGTAATTCAGCACTGCTTAAAAGAGTGCTTGTTTCTTGCCTCTGGCATTTTCTTCTCAGGCAAGTACATCCATCCCACAAATTATACAGCATTATTTGTGGCTTAATCATTTGTGAGGGTTCACAAATTAAGTCAGATTTTGAAAGATTACCTTTACTCTGAAAATATTTATATGAATATTTATGTAAATAAAAGGCATCTAGTAAAACATAATAACATTTTTTTTTGGTCACAATGACTCAAGATTCCTTCAATATGAGCCAAGCAACAGAATCTTGATTGAAATGGATTATAAGTTAATGAAGCATTATGAAATATATAGGATTGGTATTTTAAATATTTTCTATTACTCCTCATAATTTTACTTAGGACCATTCTTTTAGATCTTGTTTATAATTTACTATTAGTCCCAATAACTGTATTTTTGTTAAATTTGTGTAGAGATAAGAATCTTGATCAAGGCTATCTACTAAACTTCTCTTCACCACCCTAAATGAGTGAGATTTGGATTTCCTTCTCCACCTAAACTGGGCAAGAGTTTCCCAAGAGCTTCCCAGAAATGTTTTAGAATAAATTCATGAAAAGTTTAAAATTAACTCAAGAAAGAGTAAGCAAAGAAGAAACATTTATTGAAGTCATAAGACATAGTGCACATGCGTTGCTTGTTTTTGAGATATGTATCCTTTGCCTCCTACTCCAACCAAAAATGCCTGATTGTTCTTTGGGGAATGTTTCTCTCTCTCATCTTTGCCTATATGATGTGGGAGTGATGAACTCTACCTCTGCTTTAAAGGAAAGTCCTGACTGGTTCAATCTAAAGAGCATATCCTATCTATTTATCCACAGTAATTGGCTCAGAGTTGGACACGTAGCCTAGTTTGGATGAATGAAGGTAAATCCCAGGACTTTTGCAAAACCAACTGGAAGGGAGTCTCTCTTTTTCTGGATAATGTGGGTTATGGTGTGAGATTTGGAGCTGGTGCAACTCTTTTGCTACCACCACAGAAATGCCTAGAGTTGCAAGTTGCTCTGCGGTCCCTGAGAATAAATTCTGCATCGTGAAAGGGAGGAGAGAGGAGAGATGAAAGAGGAAAGGTGGTGGTGGAGTGGGGGGGGGGGCGGGGGGCGCAGGGGAGAGCAAGAGAGAGAAACTGAGCTCTTGGTCATATTATTTCAAAGACCAAATCAGCCCTATCTAAAGCCAGAATTAGCTCTGGACTTTTCAGCAATATGAGTGACATTCAGTAACATCTGTGTTATATAAGGTCACTTGAGAACTTTTCTTTCACTTATAGCAAAACTCAAAGAAAAACAAAAACTTTACTCTGTTTTATAAAGAATTTCATTTTAAAGTTTTTAAATCTTTTACAATATATATACATTTATATAATCTAATATATGTTACTTTTTAAAAAAAAATCTTAAAAATGATATAGCAGAATCCAAGGACAGTGATGGAGTGGGGTCCCAGGAACTGACTGGAAACAGGAACTTAGAAGCTCCAGCCCTCTGGTCCTCATGTCTGCTGCTTCTGTGTACAAGCTTTATTCTTCTCCCTTCTCACCCTGGCATCCTCTGGTCCATACTTGGTGACTCAGTCTCTCAGCAGTGATTCTAAATTTCCAGGAGGGAGATGCTAATTGGACCATCTCATGTCAGGAATCAACCTCTGATCCAACACCTCTGGCCAGAATGACAGGGTTGCAAAGCACCAAGTTGACACCTAGGCAACCCCTGAGGGTGGGAAGGCAGCTCTGGGTGTGGAGAGTGTTGGGAAATACTTAGGCACCCCAGAAAGTACCCACTCCTGGTGGCCTCCAGAAGTCTCCTCATAACTTAGAGCTACAGTTTCCTTCTGTAAAATGGGGCTACCAAACCTAAGGATTGCTCTGAGTGGAAAATAGTGGAAAATAAGAATATATGAATGGGAGCAGCTGCTCTTGTGGGGTGGCAAGGATCATTTCAGAGGCTCTCTTGTATAGCAGTACCTCCAATAGCATCGGTCTGTTCAACATAATTTCATTATAACTTTGATGAAAAAAGAAAAGATTTCTTCAGGGGCCCTGTTTGTGTGGAGTCTGCATGTGTCCCCCATATCTGCATGGGTTTTCTGCTGGTACTCCAGTTTCCTCCCACATCCCAAAGCTGTGCATGTGAGGTTCATTGGCGTGTCTACACAGCCCTAGTGTGAGCAAGTGTGGACGTATGTATGAGTGCCCTCTGCAATGGTATGACATCCTGGCCAGTGTGGATGCCCACCATCCATTACCTTGAACCAGAATAAATAAGCAGGGCTGGATGGTATTGGTACCAAAGCAGACATGTAGACCAATAGAGTGGAATAGAGACCTCAGAAATAAGACCACACATCTACAACCATCTAATCTTCAACAAACCTGACAAAAACAAGCAATGAGGAAAGGATTCTCTATTTAATAAATGGTTCTGGGCAAACTGGCTAGCCATAGGCAGAAAACTGAAACTGGACCCTTTCCTTACACCTCATTCAAAAATTAAGTCAAGATGGAGTAAAGGCTTAAATGTAAAATCCAAAACCATAAAAACTCCAGAAGAAAACCTAGGCAGCCCCGTTCAGGACCTAGGCTTGGGCAAAGATTTTATGATGAAATCACCAAAAGCAATTGAAACAGAAACTAAAGTTGACAAATGGGATCCATTTAAACTAAAGAGCTTCTGAACAGCTAAAGAAACTATCATCAGAGCAGACAAGCAACCTACAGAATGGGAGAAAATTTTTGCAAGCTATTCATCTGACAAAGGTTTAATATCCAGAATTTACAAGGAACTTAAACAAAATTTACAATAAAAAAAAAAACCCCATCAAAGAGTGGGCAAAGGATATGAACAGACACCTGTCAAAAGAAAACATTTATGCAACAGACAAACATGAAAAAACGCTCAACATCATGGATCATTAGAGAAATGCAAATCAAAACCACAATGAGATACTGTCTCATACCAGTCAGAATGTCGAATACGAAAAAGTCAAGAAACAATAGATGCTGGTAAGGCTGTGGAGAAATAGGAATGCTTTTACACTGTTGGTGGGAATGTAAATTAGTTCAAACATTGTGAAAGACAGTGTGGTGATTCCTCAAGGATCTAGTACATATATAACATTGAAAACTATGCAGACATAAAAAGGAATGAGATTATGTCCTTTGCATGCACACGGATGAAGCTGTAAGACATCATCCTCAAGAAACTAATACAGAAACAGAAAACCAAACACTGCATGTCCTCATTCATAAGTGGGAGTTGAACAATGAGAACACATGGACACAGGGAGGGGAACATTACACACCGGGGGCTGTTTGGGATGGGGTAAGAGGAAGGAGAGCATTAGGACAAATAGCTAACGCATGCAGGGCTTAAAACCTAGGTGACGGGTTATAAGTGCAGCAAACCACCATGACACATGTATATGTATGTTACAAACCTGCACATTCTGTCCAAGCATCCTAGAACTTAAAGTAAAAAAGGAAACAAAAGAAAAGAAAACGTGAAAGAAAAAAATAAGCAGGGTGGGAAGTGAATGAATAAGTACAGATTATTGTAAAATAAAAATTTATAAAGCCTACAATAACCATAGAAATGCACACAATAAATGATGTGGATGAAAGCACTCAGCAAGCCCTTTGTATCTGTGCTTGGTTTTTTAACTGCCTGGTGGCAGGAGGTGCTCCTTACAATATTTGGTTTGCAAACATTTATTTTTTTATTTAACCCACCACTACACTGCCATCACTGACAGATGCACCAAAACTTGGGTAAATAATTCTCTTGTCTTTTTCAATCTTTCTTAAAAGGATGTAGAGCTCACATATGTTAAAATGTCTAATGTTAGAAGCATCTGGGTCTTTATTTAGAAGTTTGGCAATGTGTGTGTGAACACGGATATGCTGCAGGAACTTAATTTTTGTTTATATCAATTGGCCTGTGGTGAAATTTCCTTCATTATGTGTTGATTTGCCTACAGTCTCAGTTTCTGAGAGGCTACCCACGATGCTAAGGAAGGACTCACTGTACTCTCAGCAGTGCTGAGCATAGCATAGAGGTTCAATAAATGTGTCACTTGAGATTATGCGGCTGCACGCCAGCTTCACGCTGGGAAACCTGCATTAGCATTATTATGAACAACTCACATTTTGATGGTGCAATTCAGTATATAACACTCTCACATCCACAAATGCAATTGACGCTCAGGCCATCTCATGAGCCAGGGTCACTACTCCCATTTTACAGAAGAAACTGTAAATGGCTTATTTTAAGCCAATGTGGTTTACTTGTTTGTTTTATTTTTCTTGAGGCAGGGTCTTGCTTTGTCACCCAGGTTGGAGTGCTGTGGCACAATCACGGCCTATTGCAGCCTTCAATTCTTGGGCTTAAGCAATCCTCCTGCATTAGCCTCCTGAGTAGCTGGGACGACAGGAACAGGCCACCATGTCTGGTTTATTGTTATTATTATTGTTATTTTTTGCAACAGGGTCTTGCTCTGTCACTCAGGCTGGAGTATAGCGGCGTGATCTCGGCTCATTGCAAACTTTGCCTCCTCAGTACAAGCTATTCTCTTGCCTCGGCCACCTGAGTAGCTGGAGTTATAGGCATGCACCTCCACACCTGGCTAATTTTTGTATTTTTTAAATAGAGACTGAGTTTTGCCATGTTGGCCCGGCTGGTCTCAAACTCCTGGCCTCATGCGATCTGCCTGCCTTGGCCTCTCAAAGTGCTGAGATTACAGGCATGAGTCACCGCACTCAGCCACAGTTAATTTTTAAAAAATTTTCGTAAAGATGAGGCCTTGCTATGTTGCCCAGGCTGGGATTTAACTCCTAGGGTCAAGTGATCCTCCTATCTTAGCATCTCAAGTAGCTGGGACTACAGGTGTGCTCCACCATGCCCAAAGATTTAAAAAAAAAAAATTTAGTAGAGACAAGATCTTGCTATGTTCCTCAGGCTGCTCTCAAACTCCTGGCCTCAAGCAATCATCTCACCTCAGTCTTCCAAAGTGTTGGGATTACAGGCATGAGCCACTGCGTCTAGCCACCAGTAGTTCTTAAAGAGTGAGCATCACCTGAGAATTTGCTAGAAGGAAAACAGAAACTTCTAAATCAGAAACTCTGAGGTGGGGTTCTGTCACCTGCATTTTCACAGGACTTTCAGGTGATTCTGATGTCCACCCTAGGTGCTGTGGCTAATAAGTAAATCCACCCCTCCCAACTCCTCCTGCACTACTTCTGCATGGCAGTTTTGCAATCTCAAAAGGCAGGGTGATTCGTGATCTCTGCAGTCTGTGGCTCCCAGTCTGTGTTCATGACTCCAGTGGATACTGAAGAAGTGAGTTTTAGCCAAAGGTGTTGATTTTTATTTGCCAACAACACGTTCAATCCTTGAAACTGGTTTGGCTTCCTCTTCCTCTGGTAGCTTTCTATGGGAAGTGCTCAGGTTGCATTTGCCAAACTTCTGTGCCCTCACAGAGCTTTGTGTTTGATTCTGATGTTGTAAACATACTGCTGCCAGGAATATCTTGCTTTTCCTCTTTTCCTCCACCACTTCCTCTCATTTCTTGCTCTTCCCTAGGGAATTCAGGCAGCACCCTAAAGTGGTGAGTGCTGGGCAAAGCGGATATTCTAAGATATTGGACATCTCAGTAAGGGGTGGGGGGGCACACCCACTGATGCCAACTGCAAAGTCACTTGGGCTTAGTTATGGTGGAAGAGGCTTCTTTATAAGGTCAGTAATTTAAAAGAATCCAAACTCAAATTCTTCCAGAACTGAGAGAATGATTTCTGCCTTGCCTTACTGTATCAAGAAGGTTATTAGCTGCAAGGAACAGAAACAGACACTGGCTGCCTTAAGCAGGAAAGAAATGAATTCAAAAGTATGGGTGGCTGACTGTATCACAAGGAGACCTGGAAAGCCAGGCTCAGAGGCCACGCAGCCAGGGGGATGCCCCAGTCATCTTATAGGAAGGTCTGGGGAGGGCACTGTTGACATCATTCCTGTGTCAGGTGGGTGACCTCTCTCCTAGTCCTGCCATGGCTGTCCTGTGGATTAGGTCTTGCTGCGATGTTGACAGCTGCTCCATGAATGCTTCCCAATTCCCAGCCTTTTGTACCACAGGGATCCAATGAATAACCTGGGCTGGATGCTTCTGATTGGTGGAAGATGGTCACATGCCTCTGCTTCAGCTGCAAGGGATCCTGGGAAGATGGGTATCCCCCATTTTTATCCTCTGCTTGGAGGTAGACTCTGCTCCTTCCAAGACTCAAAAAGTGGAAAATTGAAAAATTTCTTCCAAATAAGGTGGAAGTTAATAAGCTGTGTAACCAAAAGAATAACTATCCCAAACTATCTATTATAAAATCATAATCATAAACGCGAACAATTCTATGCTCTTGTTATATGCTCTGTGCTGTTACGACTCATATATTACCTTATCTAATCTTCACAGACGTTCTATAAGGTTGTTATAAATTATTACCACTCCCATATGAACAGATAAGGAAACTGAGGTCCAGAGAGCTGAGTTATTCATCCAAGATCCTGTAGCTCTAAAGTGGCAGAGCTAGGCTTTGAACACAGGGCATGAGTTGCCTCTCAAACCCTAAGGTTGAGGTGACACCAGAACCCAGATTTTTGACCTCAGAACCTCTCAGTTCCATAAGCCAGTATATCCCTTACTTTTATTCAATAGACAGTGACTGGTGTGATGGGGGGAGGTGGTATGAAAAATAATGATAATAATAGTAATAACAGGTGATATTGATTGAGTGCCTATATTTACTACAGTTAAGGTTATTCCTGTTAATCATTCCAACTGGCCTATCATTTAAGATACAACTATTATCCTCATTTTGCAGATGAGGAAGAGAGGCTGAAAAAGGCTAAAGAACATGACAAGCTTGACATAACATGTAGAAGACAAACAGGGTTCGAATCCAGGGTTGTTACTAGTATGGGCTGTTAACTTTTGGCCAATTAAAGCCCGTGTTTTTCCACCCTCAATTGGTGGCTGATTTCACCTGGGCCTTTACATGCAATTCTATTAAAATCGTCCTCCTTACATCATGAAAAAATGCTTAATCTATAATGACAGCAGACACCCCTAGTTGACCAGCCTGCACTCTCCTACTTAACGTAAGCATGGCCTCAGATTCCTTAACACAAATGCTTTCAGCAGCATCTTGCATCTGATCAGAATTGGCATAGAAGAAGCAAATGATATCTCCTCCCTGATCTAAAGGGTTTACATGGATGCCAAGTGACTTGAGCCAGAGATACCTTTATAGAGAATCAAAGAAGCAGGCACTTGTTTTTTTTCCCCCCCAAACATCCATAATAAATGGTTACAAAAGAGCGTGATCATGGTAGCTATTCTCTTACAGTGTAGTTTTATTAGAATTTATTCCTAACTGAAGGCAATTTAAGGTTGCTTATAATAAAAAGCACACAACCTTTAACTGGACATTTTAAAAAATCATATTAAACTGAGAACTGGAAAAAGAGAGATGATTTTGCTAAGAATTTTATGCGGTATGGTTACAATGCCTTAAAATTAAATTTATCCCTGAGTTCTCTGGCAGCCAGATAATAAAGGGCAAGAAGATGTATGACTTGTGTGAGTTCTCCTTGCCTGATAAGAGGGAGGCATAAACTAACAGCTTGTGGGTGAATCTGGCCACAAGTTTGCTTGGCTTAATTGTACACGATTTAAAATAAGGATAGTCCGCTTGAAAATCCAGCCTTTCTTTAAAGGTGATAAGACATGGTTCCTCCATGCTTGTCTGTCTCAAGTTCAACCAGCAGCAGGAGCTGAGCAGTGCTTGTCCCTTTAGACCAGCAGGCCCACTCCAGCCCACTATTCCCTTTCTCACCTACCTAGCCCCTGCGGGCACTGGCCTGTGTAGTCTGGTTGAGGATATGAAATGTACACATCATCTTGGATCTGTTCTATACACCAAAGTCACAGTGATTACGCTAACTCATAGTCAGATTATGTCACTCATCTTTAGCCACAGACCCTGCCTGATCCCCATCCCCTCATCTGTGTTTTTTAGAGCTCATCTTGGACTTTGTTCCCTTTTGCTAACTGCTCTTGCCTCTTCAGATCTTTTTTTTTTTTCCTTTCCCAGACAGGATCTCCCTCTGTCACCCATGCTGGAGTGCAGTGGGTGCGATCTCGGCTCACTGTAACCTCTGTCTCCTGGATTCAAGTGATTCTCCTGCCTCAGCCATCCGAGTAGCTGGTATTATAGGTGTGTGCCACCATGCCTGTAATTTTTGTATTTTTAGTAAAGGCAGGGTTTCGCCATGTTGGCCAGGCTAGTCTAGAACTCCTGAGCTCAAGTGATTCTCCCACCTTGGCCTCCCAAAGTGCTGGGTTTACAGGCTTGAGCCACTGTGCCCAGCCTCTTAGGCTCTTTCTCTGCTTCTAAGCCATCAAGTTTGTTCCTGCCTTCAGGCCTTTGCACGTGCCGTGCCCTCTGCCTGGAACAGTGTGTCCCCTGCACAGCTGCTAGCTCAGGTCTTTGCTCAATTATCACCTTATCAGTGAGACCTTCCCTGACCACCCCTTAGAAAACAGCTGCACCCCCGACGACTCCCTACTACATTTTTTCCCTACTACATTTGTCACTATTTGATCTATCTCTATTAGTACATATTTGTTGAGTTTTTTGCTCTTACACCTGGCAATGCAATTCTCTGGGGAGTGAAAATGGGGACTGGGGCTGGGGTTCTCATTTGTTCCCTGCTCTATACCCAGCGCTAGAGCAGTGCCTGGCACGTCAGAGACATTGAATGTAGGGGATGAATGCATAAAAATCTATGATCAGTCAACGTTAATCTGTGAGACATACATGTATAATCTTCCGAATAAAGATATCTTTATATAAAAATAAAGATTAGAGACATAAAGATGCATTGTTCTATCCTGGGCTGTAAAGATACAATGCTATAAAGACAGCTATATTTATATCTATAGTGCTTGCAGATTAAAGGCCAAACAATGACCAGTAGTCACAGAAGGCAAAGACAATGGACGTGCTGTTTACAGTTTCCTTGCATGCTGTTTCTGCGAGCTCCTTTTCTTGATAAGTGCCATTAACCCTTCGTGGGATTGTTGGATTCTTTCTTGAAATAGCCCTAGTTGGCCAACTTTTCTGACAGGTTAGAATCCAAACATGGATGTTCGGATTTGCAAACAGCCCTTCCAAATAGAGGGCTGAACTTGGGTTCAAGCAGCATCTCTCCTCCCCAGCTGCATCTCTATTTGGGCAGCTGTGTGAGGATAATCCAGCCAGCACACGCCTGGCCTTATTCCATCAACATTCGCCATGCTCTGCATCCACCCCGTGTGTCTCCGTGGCCCTAAGCCCATGCCATGCATCTCCTCTCCAGCTCACCCTAACAGGAGTCCTCTTGGATCCAACAAAATTTTATTTCAACACTATAACCCAGAAATGTGTCCTTCTCCAAGGCAGGGCTGGTACTGTTCACGGCTCTGGAAAGTCCACTGTGGTCAGGACACCCACCCTAATCTGACCCACCCTGATCTGACCCACACTTTCTCTGCCTGGAGAAGCCTTTTCATTTAATGCATCCCAACACAGACATAGTGAAAGCCCTTCAGCTCCCGATTGTAGATGAAATGAGTAGAGAGAGGGACTCTTGCTGGAGCCTGCACAGTGGTGCTGGATGAACTGTCAGCAGGTAGGGGACCACTGTGTCAGTCTGGCTGCCCCAGAAGCTCATCTCCCTTTCCCCAAGCTTCTTATCTCTTTCCACCTGCAGCAAGATGCCTCCCAGGGGAGCCCCATTCACCTCCCACATCCCAGACCCTCACTCCCTTACTAGTGAAAGCCAGAAGAGGATGGAGGTGAGGTTCTCCTGTTTAAAGGCCACCCTCCAGTGTCAAGAACTTTGGAGTGCCCTTGGGCAGTGAGGTGATTTTATTCCCAAACCCTACAAGATCCTCCTGCCGGGGAAGGTTTCTTTTCCTTCCTTAGGAAGCCACTTCCGGAGGCAAGCTTCAGGAGAAAAGGAAAAGCAGATGTCAGCCTGTGTCACAGAATAATCGATTCGCTCAGTGCTTGTATTTTCCTACCAATTTTGTATTTTTCAAAAAGAACAATAAAACAATTGTACTCTCGGCTAATTAATGACAAGCTGGTAAAAGCATCTCCTCATTGTTCCATTTATTTCTCCATTTCTCCCAGTTAACAGCCCTGTCTCTGAAATGAATCAATGTCGTTTACACAATGCTGTCACCCCATTGTTCCTTTATCATCCTCCATTTTCATAAATCGGGGTGTTAATCCCTTAATGGCTTTTCTCGGTGCTTAAAAAAAATGAAAGGGAAAAAAAAAAGAAAGGAAGAAAAAAAGCCCAGTTCCTGCTCACTCTTAATCTGCCAGTAGACAATGGATGTTTACACAGGCAGCCCTGTGAGGTGTTTACTCAAACAAGCAAGTCCAGTTGGGGATTTAGCCCCTTCTGTTTGTTGTCTAAACAGGAGGCCACCTGGGGATCCACCCCTTCCGCAGGTAGGGTCTGCCTCAGCTCCCTGCCCAGGCCTTTCTGCTGGACTCTTTGATGAGGTCTCTTACATTTGCCCTGACGGCCCAGGAAAGCCTTGATGCCAGGTCAGGGTACAGGATGGGAGAAGATGTGATAGGAACTTCCTGGTCTTTCCAATCCACAATTCCATGCCTTCTCAGTCAACTCCCATGAGGGCAGTGGTGTATCCGATGGGGTTTCAGGACCAATGACATCAGCATCACATAAGAAGTTGGTAGAAATGCAAATCAGTGGACCTATCCCAGACCTACAGAGCCTTCCAGCAATCTGGGCTTTCACAAGCTTTCCCGGTGACTTCTGATGCACTCGGAAATTTGAGAACGACTATACTAAGGGTTTCATTCTAAAGTTAAAAAGTAAATATCTGGAATTAAAGCTCATTTCATTTAACAAATACTGGCTGACTTCTGGTCTTTGTTTGGTAGACTGGTATTTGAGCATTGAGTGAACTGGCGCCTGCTGCCATGAAGTTCAGTCTACTGAGCAGGCCACCCCCGGCTGGACCCCACCCTGACCTGATCTTTACTTCTCAGCCATGCATAATGACTAGCACAATAATAATAATAATAATAGTATTATTATTACCCAAGACTGGGGCATCAGAAATTGCCGTCTAAGCAGCTCAGTGCTTGTATGGCAGCACAGAAAAAGGGGAATGTCCAGACAAGCCTGGGAGATGAGGACCAAAGGCATCCAGGGATACTAGGCAGTAGGGGTGGGGAGGGAGCCAAGAACCCTACCTCAGCCTCTTGCACAGCAATCTGGGTTTTCCAGAATCTCATGTGCCCTCAGTCAGTGAACACATCCTGACTGAGCTTTTGCTCTGTGCCAGTCCATGTGCAAGCTGTTTGGAGGCTCTGAGGTAAATCAGAAGGTCCCTGTCCTTAAGGAGCTCAGAGTCTTGTGAGTGCACAGATAGTTTGCACAAACCATTTGAAAAGACCCCTGGAGAATGTTGCAATAGCCCTTCTGAAATGTCACAAAGAAAGAAGCCATGATTACTCCAATGTAGGTGGTTGTGGTGGTGATGAAGATGGTGGTAGATACGGTGGTGTTAGTGGTGGATGCGGTGGAGATGGTAGTGGATGTGGTGGAGATGGCAGTGGAGGTGGTGGTGATGGAGATAGTGGTGGTGATGGTGGTGGAGGTGGTGGTGATGGTGGTGGAGGTGATGGAGATAATGGTGGAGGTGGTGGTGACGATGGTGGAGGAGGTGGAGATACTGATGATGGTGGTAGAGGTGGTGGATATAGTGGTGGTGATGGTGGTGATGGTGGTGAAGGTGGTGATGGTGGTGGAGGTGATGGTGGTGGAGGTGGTGGAGATGGTGGTCATGATGGTGGTGGAGGTGGTGGAGAGTGTGATGATGGTGGTGGAGGTGGTGGAGATGGTGGTGGAGGTGGTGGAGATGGTGGTGGAGGTGGTGGTGATGGTGGTGGAGGTAGTAGTGGTGGAGGTGGTGGTGATGATGGTGGAGGTGGTGGAGATAGTGACAATGGTGGTGGAGATAGTGGTGGTGATGGTGGTGTTGGTGGTGGAGGTGGTAATGGTGGTGGAGGTGGTGGTGATGGTGGTGGAGGTGGTGGAGATAGTGATGATGGTGGTGGAGATAGTGGTGGTGATGGTGATGGTGGTGAAGGTGGTGATGGTGGTGGAGGTGATGGTGGTAGAGGTGGTGGAGATGGTGGTGGTGATGGTGGTGGAGGTGGTGTAGATAGTGATGATGATGGTGGAGGTGGTGGAGATGGTGGTGGAGGTGGTGGTGATGGTGGTGATGGTGGTGGAGGTGGTAATGGTGGTGGAGGTGGTGGCGATGGTGGTGGAGGTGGTGGAGATGGTGGTGGAGGTGGTGATGGTGGTGGAGGTAATGGTGGTGGAGGTGGTGGTAATGGTGGTGGAGGTGGTGGTGATGGTGGTGGAAGTGGTTGTGATGGTGGTGGAGGTGGTGGAGATAGTGATGA
>CAUYLG010075128.1:0-58269 GCA_963573385.1 Cacajao melanocephalus | reverse complement strand
TCCCTCCCTCCCTCCTTCCCTCCCTCCGACCCTCCCTCCCTCCCTCCTTCCTTCCCTCCTTCCCTCCTTCCTTCCTTCCTTTTTTCTTTCTTTCTCTCTTCCTTTCTTTTTTGTTTCTTTCTTTCTTTGTTTCCCTCCCTTCCTTCTCCCCTCCCCTTCCCTCCCCTCTGTCACCCAGGATGGAGTGCAGTGATGCGATCATAGCTCACTGCAGCCTCAACCTCCTGGGCTCAAGCAATCCTTCTGCCTCAACCTCCTGAGTCGCTGGGACTAGGGGCCCATGCCAGCACACCTGGGTACTTTAAAAAACTTTTTTGTAGAGATGAGATCTTGCTCTGTTGCCCAGGCTGGTCATGAACTCCTGGGCTCCAGTGGTTTTCCTGCCTCAGTCTCCCAAAGTGCTGGGATTACAGGCGTGAGCCGCCACTCTTGGCCTTTGTTCATTTCTTCTTCTTTTTTTTTTTTTTTTTAAGATGGGGTTTCACCATGATGGCCAGGCTGGTCTTGAACTCCTGACCTCAGGTGATCCATCCACCTCGGCCTCCCAAAGTGCTGGGATTACAGGCGTGAGCCACCGCGCCCGGCCGTTCATTTCTTTCATCCAGTCTTGCTTAGGTTTTACAGGAGGAGAGATTTAAAGAGATGTCATCTGCCATATTGCTAGAAATAAAAACGCTGTGATTGAAGGAACAAAATTTTTTTAAATGTGGCATCTCTACTTTTCAGCCTTTTAAAAAATGTTGAGAGTTATTTTTGGTTGTCATTTTTGTCGGTGTGATTAGTCAGCTTCATTCTTTTTAGTTAGTGCATTCTTGTGTATGGATATACCAGACTGACTGGAAGAATACATGACTGACCTTTCCAGCTTTCCTCACAACCAAATAACGTTGCGGCAGAAGCATCATTGTGTACGTAACTTTGTGACCTTGCCTAAATATCTCGAGAGGGAAATTCCTAAAAGCAGAAATGCAGCTTTAGAAGATACTGGCATTTACAATTCTGTTAATCATTGACAAATAACCTTCCACAAAGTTTATAGCAATCTGAACTCCTGTCAACAGTGAGTGAAAATGTCAGTTCCCCCACAGCCTTGCCCTAATGGTTATCAACTAAATTTAAAAAGTTTTGCCAGCCAGTTATGGAAAATAGTGTCTCTTTGATGTTGTAATAATTATTTATTTGGCCATCAATGAGATCAGTCTCCTATTCCTTTCTTTTCTGATTGTTGTACCTCTGTATATCCTCTATTTTGCTATTGAGTTTTTTCTTATTGATTTGTAAGTGCTCTTTACATATGACAGGCACTAACATTTTGTTACATATGCTACCTATGTTACATATTACTATTTTCTTCCAGGTAGTGCCTTTTTATTGGCTTTGTGGCTCTCACCCATCCTAACACACTCAGTGTAGAAAAGAGCTTCCTTTAGGCTGCAGCCTTGGGATTGACTTTCCCCCAACATTGGTTCTTTGGTTGAACAGCCGCAACAGGGATTTTGGAAACAGACAAACTCAAGGCCACATACTCAGTCCCCCAAAATCTCTCCCTTAAAAAAAAAAAAAAAAAAACCTTTCATTTTCAAATGACGAAAACAATGACATACTGGAAAATCTTTAAACTGCCAAAAGGTTTAAAGAAAAAGACAGAAATCCCCCTGCATACGTTGTTGGCATCTTACAAGAGAGGAATCAGGCAGGAGGAGGAGTAGTTTGTTGGCAAATAGTATTGGCAAGTAGGAGTAGGCCTTACAAATCTCATAAGAAACAGCAAGGAGGGATGATTATTCTTCACTTCCGCATCATCGGTTCACACAGCCTTCCAGCGTTGAACGGCTTGTTCGCAAGTCAAACCTACTGCACGAGAGATTCTTCTGTGTTCTCTGTGAGATGCTGAGTTGCTAGGTTACTGAGAGCATCAGGAACCCAGGGAACAACATGCTTATATCGTGCTCAACTTTGAAAAATAAAATAGACATTGACATTTAAAAATGAGTAAGAATAATATTTATTGTACCAGGATTTGCAAGTCTTGAATTCTAGTTGCAATTCTACCATTTCTAGTATGTATGTATGTGGATAGATGGGTGGATGGATGAATGGATGGATGGAGGGATGGATGGGTGGATGGATAGATGGATGGTTGGATGGATGGATGGTTGGGTGGATGGATGGATGGATGGGTGGATGGATGGGTGGATGGATGGATGGATGGGTGAATGGATGGTTGGCTGAATGGGTGAATGGATGGGTGGGTGGATGGATGGGTGGATCAATGAATGAGCAGATGGATGGATGGATGGATGGTTGGGTAGATGGATGAGTGGATGGATGAATGGGTGGATGGATGGAAGGATACATAAATGGATGGATGGATGAGTGGATGGATGGATGGTTGGGTGGATGGATGGATGGATTAGTGGATGGATGAGTGGGTGGATGGATGGTTGGGTAGATGAATGGATGGATGGATACATGGATGGATGGATGAATGGGTGAACTGATAGATGGATGCATGGGGGATTGATGGTTGGATGGATGGATGGATGGATGAATGGGAGGATGAATATGTGGATGTGTGGATGGTTGGGTGGGTGGTTTGTTGGATGGATGGATGAATGGATAGATATATGGATGAATAGAAGGGTGGATGTATGGATGGATGAGTGAATGGATGGGTAGATGGATGGATTGTTGGATGGATGGGTGGGTGGATGGGTGGGTGGGTGGGTGTATGGTTGGGTGGGTGGTTGGATGGATGGATGGATGAATGGATGGATAGAAGGGTGGATGGATAGATGGATGAGTGAGTGGATGGGTAGATAAATGAATAGATATAGAGATGTAGATGTAGACAACACCTTGTATCAAGATTTAATTCACACAGTTCTACCATTCCTAAGCCTCAGTTTTATCTATAAAATATGGAAAATTATTATGTGCCCGATAGAGAAAAAATGAAGACTGACCCATTCTCCTTACCTGTTCTACTTTTTTTTCCATACCACTTATAATCTTGTTTTTTAATGGTGCTTTTAAAAATGGATTCATTTGAAAACTCCACCTGGATAAAAGGCACAAGCTCTTGATAATATTGTTACCTATAGTTTATTTCCTAATAGCTTTATTAAGATAAAATTATATGCTATAAAGGCCAGGAGTGGTGGCTGTAATCCCAGCTCTTTGGGAGGCCGAGGCAGGCGGATCACTTGAGGTCAGGAGTTTGAGACCAGCCTGGCCAACATGATGAAACCCTATCTCTACTATAAATACAAAAATTAGCCTAGTGTGGTGGTGCATGTCTGTAATTCAAGCTACTTGGGAGGCTGAAGTGGGAGAATCATTTGAACCCAGGAGGCGAAGGTTGCAGTGAGCTGAGATTATGCCACTGCGCTCCAGCCTGGGCCACCGAGTGAAACTGGCCTGTTCTGAACATTTCATATAAATGGGATCACATGCTGTGTGGCCTTTTGTCTGGCTTCTCTCACTGAGTGTGATTTTGGGGGGGGCTCATCCATGTTGTAGCATGTATGCAATGAGGTTTTTTGTTTTTTTTTTTGAGACAGAGTCTCACTCTGTCACCAGGCTGGAGTGCCATTGTGCCATTGTGCCATCTGGGCTCATTGCAACCTCCAACTCCCTCGTTCAAGCAATTCTCCTGCCTCAGCCTCCTGAGTAGCTGGGACTACAGGCACGCGCCACCACGCCCAGCTAATTTTTGTATTTTTAGTAGAGACAGGGTTTCACCATGTTGGTCAGGATGGTCTTGATCTCCTGACCTCGTGATCCTCCTGCCTCAGCCTCCCAAAGTGCTGGGATGACAGGCCTGAGCCACCGCACACGGCCTGCAATGAGGTTTGAAATGCTCCCAGACTTAGCACAACCCGCTGTGTGCAGGGCCTAGGGGAGCTAAATCGAGGCATTCTTTCTTTACACTGCCATCATCTGACATGGGAGGAGGGGACCGGAGTCAAACAGCAGAGGTGGGAATGATGCAGGAAGATCCAGAGACACGCGGAAGACTCCCAGATCTGCAAGAAGTGAGACCTGGGAGGCCGGGGCACCTGCACTTGTGATCCCAGCACTCTGGGAGGCCGAGGTGGGCAGATCACTTGAGGTCAGGAGCTCAAAACCAGCCTGGTCAACATGGCGAAAACAGTCTCTGATAAAAATACAAAAAATTTGGCTGGGCGTAGTGGCTCACACCTGTAATCCCAGCACTTTGGGAGGCCAAGGCGGGCAGATCACTTGAGGTCAGGAGTTTGAGACCAGCCTGGCCAACATAGTGAAACCCCATCTCTACTAAAAATACAAAAGTTAGCCTGGTATGCTGGCATTATGCCTGTAATCCCAGCTACTCAGGAGGCTGAGGCAGGAGAGTCTCTTGAACCCAGAGGCAGAGGTTGCAGTGAACCGATATTGTGCCATTGCACTCCAGCCTGGGTGACAGAGCAAGACTCCATCTCAAAAAAACAAAAACAAAACAAAACAAAAATTAGCAGGCGTGGTGGCGGGTGCCTGTAGTCCCAGCTACTCGGGAAGCTGAGGCAGGAGAATCGCTTGAACCCAGGAGGCCGAGGTTGCAGTGAGCCGAGATCGCGCCACTGCACTCCAGCCTGTTGCAGAGAGGGAGACTCTTGTCATGAAAGAAAAGGAAGTACACTTGGGGGTCAGTTAGCACCAGGACCAGCAGGGGATGGTGGATGTCGCACCTGAGTACCTGGGAAGAGAGAAGCCACCCCCAAGTCAAAGCAAGGAGGTCAGGGAGGAAAAGAAGCCGGTTTCCCCAGAAAGATGACCCCCTGGTGGGGTCTACGGTGCAATCAGCAAGCCCTGGTGTGCTGGGTCTGAGGACTTGGCCCGCTCAAACCAGGACAACCCCCCGGGCAACCCAGGTCGGGCTGGTCACCCTGAGTACGGAGTTCCCACGGAGCGGGCCAAGGTTCTATGCGTCAGCAGGCGGTTTGAAATGAAGGTCAGAAGAGGATGGAGAAGAAATACGGTCCCTGACTGACGGGAGAGAGTTCCGTGGGGCCGGCGTCCGAGGCTCCTGCCCTTTTCCCAGCCGGGAGAACCAGCCCTCTGACCGCCCTGCCCGGCCCTGTGCGATTCACCAGCTGTTGACTTTTACAAGAAAAACAAACCTTGTGACGTGCATTTAGGTCTGTTTACTACCTGTCGCTTTGCAGAGAGCCTGTCGGGATGGTTTATCTCAGTGTGACTTTTTAATCTGATGTCTTTCGGGGTGTCCCCAGGGAGCTGATGAGAATGTAAAGGCCAGTTATAATTCAGCCAGACTCTCCCAGTGGACAAACAACAGTGTCACCAGTCCCTGGCCACCCTCTCACACCCTCACCAAGCTCAGGGAAATAGTTCTTGCCGGAGAGACCCGCTAAGCAGCCTGTGAAGCGCCGTGTTTCTGCTGCACAAACTGTACCCGAGAACCTTTTACATCACATCAGGCCGTTTGTAAATAGAGATGGTGTTTCTTCTCTTGCTCCAATCTGGATGTTTTTTATTTCCTTTTCATGTGCAGTCGCCCTGGCTTGAACTTGCAGTAATGAATAGAAGCAGCGAGAGCAGCTACCCTTATCGTGTCCTTGTACTTTATTTATTTTCTTGAGACGAGGGTCTGGCTGTGTCACCCAGGCTGGAGTGCAGTGTCGCGATCTCAGCTCACTGCAACCTCTGCTTCCCAGGTTCAAGCGATTCTTCTGCCTCAGCCTCCCGAGTAGCTGGGATTACAGGTGCCCGCCACCAGTCCCAGCTGATTTTTGTATATTTAGTAGAGACGGGGTTTCACCATGTTGCCCAGGCTGGTCTGGAACTCCTGACCTCTCAAATGATTCGCCCGCCTCAGCTTCCCAAAGTGCTGGGGATTACAGGCTTGAGCCACAATGCCCAGCCTTAATTTTTTTTTTTTTTTCAACAGACAGGGTCTCACTCTGTCACCCAGGCTGGAGTACAGTGGCACAATCACAGCTCACTTGCAGCCTGGAACTCCTTGACTCAAGTGATCCTCCCACCTCAGCCTCTCAGGTAGCTGAGACTACAGCTGTGCACCACTGTGCCTAGCTGATTTTTTAATTTTTTGCAGAAATAGGATTTGGAATTCTGGACTCAAGCCATTCTCCTGCCTTGGGTTCCCAAAGTGCTGGGATTACAGGCATGAGCCACTGAGCCTGGCCCTTAGTTTTGATTTTTTGAGGCAGGGTCTTGCCTTCCTGCCCCAGGCTGGAGTGCAGTGGTGCAATCGTGGCTTACTACAACCTCCAACTCCCAGACTCCAGCCATCCTCCTCCCTCAGCCTCCCGAGGAGCTGGGACTGCAGGTGAGCACCACCAGGATTGGCTCACTTTTTTCTTTCTTTTTTTTTGTACAGATGGAGGCTCACCATCTTTCCCAGGCTGATCTTGAACTTCTGGGCTCAAGCTGCCCTACCTCCTTGGCTTCCCAAAGTGCTGGGGTTACAGGTGTGAGCCACAGCTCCCTGCCTTGTTCTCAGCTTGGGGGGAAAAGCACCCAGTCTCTCACCACTGAGTATGGTGGCAGCCTGGCAGCTGTGCATTTGTTCTTCATTCTCTTAATCACGTGGAGGAAATTTTCTTTTTTTTTTTTTTTTTCACATTTTTATTGGGAGCCAGGGGAGGGGCCTCCTCGGTCAGTGGAGGTGCTCACAGGTTCTTGAGACACTCCAGGCTGGGGCCCTGGGAGTCCTGGGGGTGGCTGGGCACGTTGGGCATGTTCCCATCATCGCAGATGGGCACTGGGTAGTTGTAGGGCGTGGCCTCGTTGATCGTGACAGGGTACTTGAAGTCAGGGCTGACTGGGGACTCCATGACGGTAAGGCTATGGATGACAAAAGTCGTGACCAGCGACCAGCGCTGGCCCCTCGGCCCGGGCATTCTTTTTCTTTCTTTCTTTTTTTTTTTTTCCCTAAAGATGGGGTTTCACCATGATGGCCAGGCTGGTCTTGAACTCCTGACCTCAGGTGATCCATCCACCTCGGCCTCCCAAAGTGCTGGGATTACAGGCGTGAGCCACCGCGCCCGGCCCAGCCCAGGCATTCTTTAGGAAGGCGCTGAGGCTCGCGGCCATGTTAGTCTCAGCGGCAGCAATAGCCGGAAATTATCTCGCAGCCATCTCGGTCTCAGCGGCAACAACGGCCGGAAATTGTCTTGCGGCCATCTTGGTCGCGGCCATCTTGGTCTCAGCGGCAAGAACAGCCGGAAATTGTCTCGCGGCCATCTTGGTCTGGGCGGCAGCAACAGCCGGAAATTGTCTCGCGGCCGTCTTGGTCTGGGCGGCAACAGCTGGAAATTCTCTTCTGTCTCTCATTTGTTGAGTGTTTTTGTCATGAAGGGTGTTGAATTTCGGTCTGCATCTATTAAAATGATCACGTAGGCTGAGCGTAGTGACTCCCGCCTGGAATCCCAACTCCCTGTCTGTACAAAAAAATACAAAATACAAAAATTAGCCAGATGTGGTGGCACGTGCCTGTAGTCCCAGCTGCTCAGGAGGCTGAAGCAGGAGGATCGGTTGAGCCCACGAGGTGAAGGCTGCATTGAGCTGTGATCCCACCACTAAACTCCAGCCGGGGCAGCGGAGCGAGACCCTGTCTTAAAAAAAAAAACGCTGGGTGCGGTGGCTCACGCCTGTAATCCTAGCACTCTGGGAGGCCGAGGCAGCGGATCACCTGAGGTCAGGAGTTCGAGACCAGCCTGACCAACATGGAGAAACCCCGTCTCTACTAAAAATACAAAATTAGCCGGGCATGGTGGTGCATGCCTGCAATCCCAGCTACTCGGGAGGCTGAGGCAAGAGAATCGCTTGAACCAGGAGGCGGAGGTTGCGAAGAGCTGAGATCACGCCGTTGCACTCCAGCCTGGGCAACAAGAGCAAAACTCCATCTCAAAAAAAAAAAAAAAAAGTAAAAATGAGTTTCTGGAGTAATTCTATCCCACCTCACTTCATCAACCTCTATACCGCCTAACCATCTTTCTCCATTCTAAAGCCATTTCTTGGTCCTCTCCAGGCTGAATCAAGACTTTCTGTATTTTCCCTTTAACTGGTTTCTAATTCCTACACGTGGAGGCGTTCAAATCCTCTGGCAAGGGCCGGGCATGGTGGCTCACGCCTGTAACCCCAGCACTTTGGGAGGCTGAGGTGGAAGAATCGCTTGAACCCAGGAGTTCAAGAGCAGCCTGGGCAATGTGGAGAGACCCCATCTCTACTAAAAATACAAAAATGAGCCGGATGTGGCAATGCGTGCCTGTAGTGGTCCCAGCTACTCGGGAGGCTGAGGTGGGAGGAGGCTTGAATCTGGGAGGTCAAGGCTGCAGTGAGCCGAGATCGCACCACTCCACTCCAGCCTGGGTGACAGAGTGAGACCCCGTCTGCAAAAACAGAAAAAACAAAATAAACCTCCATCAATACCTAAGCACCTCAGAGTTCTCTGGGAAGAAAAGCGTTCACCCCAAAGATGAGTCAGCCAGAGCCTGGTCAGATCACCCCTGCTCCCTGAGCCCAGAGCGAGGCATCAGCCCTCCCTCCCTCCCTCTCTCCGCCCAGGGGTCACCACCTCCCGCAGCCTCCACTCCTGCTGTGTCTAATGCTGACAGCCACCCTATTCCTAGGGCCGCGGTGAGGATAGCAGTCACCTAGCAGTGGTTCTCTACCAGGTGATCCTGCCCCAGGGGACACTGGGCAATGTTTGGGGACATTTGTGGTTGTCATGACTAGGGGAGTGCCCATGGCATGGGGTGGGCAGAGGCCAGAGATGCTGCTCAGCACCCTGCAGTGCCCAGGACGGCCCCGCCCCAGAGAACGAGGCAGCCTCAATGTCCAGAGTGCAGAGCGGGAGAGACCTGCGTTCATTATTGGAAAAATGTTGAATCTGCTCCCTGCTCACGCTCGACATTTGCAATGGGGCAGACTGTTTAAAGCAGGGGGACCCCAGCTTCTGGGACTCACCTCTTCTCTCCCTCCCTACTCAGGGCATGGATTTCAATGTGTGCAGCCTCCTGGGACCTCAGCAAGGCAGAGGGTCATGGGACGCAGAGTCTCCTGGGGGGTCCGTGGAATCCCCTAACCCAGGGGGGCTCTCACCCAGGGATGATTCGGTCCTCAGGGGGACACTGGGCAATGTCTGGGGACATCTGTAGTTGTCACGGACGGGGGTGCTGCTGGCATGGACTGGGTGGAGGCCAGGGACGCTACTTAGCACCCCAAAGTGCCAGGATGGCCCCACCCCGGAGAACCATTGGCCTCGGTGTCCACAGGGCCTGGGGAGAAGCCCCGGCTCAAGTGAAATCTCTATTGCGAAGGCGTCCATGGGTTGCGTGGCCAGTCACAGAGGCCACTCCATGTCTTTAGTATCTCGGGGTCATACACGTTAACCAGGGGCTCCCCCAGAGCTCCTGGAGGCCGAGACCGCGTCCCCCTCCCTCCCATGCTTCCACAGTGGGTGTCATGCTGCCTTGAGTTACAGCTTTTTGCAAACTGCATGAGGTCCCAGTGACTCAGCAGCCCAGCCCCGTCTCCCCTCGGCTGCCCGTCTGTGGCCGTTACGGGTGGCCGCCTGTGTCACGACCCCCGCGCGGGGCGCCGACTGTTGTGGTAACTGGCCGGAGCCTCTGCCATCCCAGGCGCTAGATCTCACAGCTCCGGTGGGTCCTAGGAACTTTCTCAGCCTCCCGCAGCTGCATCTCAGCAGCTGTGATTCTCATCAGAAGACCCTGTGCCCAGGGAAGCTCTCCGTCCTTCAGTCCAGGGCCTGAGAACGTGGGTGAGCTTCCCCAGCAGAAGAAACCACGTGAGGCACGCAGGTGAGGCCGGAGAGGTGGGAGAGGCCCCTGGGCCTGCGTCTGGGAATGCTTCTGTCCAGGCAGAGAGTCTAAAGCCGAATGCTCAGGGAGGATCCGGTGTGTCTGTGCAGGTCACATCCTCCTGAACCTCTTGGTGTCTTTGTTTTGTTTTTTTTTTTAAGACGAAGTCTTGCTCTGTCTCCCAGGTTGGAGTGCAGTGGTGCAATCTTGGCTCACTGCAACCTCTGCCTCCCGGGTCCAAGCTATTCTCCTGCCTCAGCCTGCCGAGTAGCTGGGACTGTAGGTGTGCACCACCATTCCCAGCTAATTTTTGTGTTATTGTAGAGATGCGCTTTCACCATGTTGGCCAGGGTGGTCTCAATCTCTTGACCTCGTGATCCGCTGCTCCCGGCCCCTCCTGGTGTCTTCTTGCCGCTGCAACTTTCCATGGTGAAGCCTCCAACCCAGTGGTCCTCACCTGGGGCTGATCCTGGCCCCTGGGGGACACTGGGCGACGTCTGGGGACATCTGTGGTTGTCACAACTTGGAGGGGGAGCTCCTGGTAGGGAGTGGGTGGAGGCCAGGGACGCTGCTCAGCACCCTGCAGTGCTCAGGACGGCCCCACCCCAGAGAACCACCGGCCCCTGTGTCCTGGTGGGGAAAGCCAGGATTATGGCAAGGACTTAGGGGGTTAGGCTTATGTGTCAGGAAAATGGTGGCCTCGTGGTGAGGACATGGAGGGGCCAGACCCGAAGAAAAGGCTGACACCCCTCCTGATACTTAAGGATGCCGGCAAGACCATGCCTGTCAAGGGGGTGGGGGTGGTAAAGAGAAATCAATAACTGACCCCCCTTGTGCAAGCCGGACTGGCAGAATTTAGTGACTGGACATCTGTGGACAGAGAGGAAGGGATGAGGGAGGAAGCAGGAGGAAGCTCAGATTGGAATGTTTCGGAAAACTGAAATTTAGGAAAGTCCTAGGAAATACATGCTTGAAAACACGTGCATTTGTATGGAAGATGTGAATGAGAATACATGTGTGTACATGCACGTATATGTGAAGATGAGTGTGTGCCTCTATAGCTATTTCATCTGACATCTGCCTTTCTAGCTTATCTGTCTATATCCACCCATCCTCCATCCATCCATGTAGTCAGCATTCATCCACCCAGGCATCTATCCACTTATCCACCCACCTATCCATTCATCTACCATCCATCCACCATCCATCCATCTACCATCCATCTGTCTATCCATCCATCCACCCACCATCCATCCACCATCCATCCATCCATCCATCCATCCAACCATCCATCCATCCTCCATCCACCATCCATCCATCCATCCACCATCCATCCATCCATCCATCCACCATCCATTCATCCAGCCACCATCCATCCATCCATCCATCCATCCACCATCCATCCATCCATCATCCAACATTCATCCAGCCATCCGTGCAATCATCCAACCACCCAGCCATTTACCATCCATACATTCACCCACCCGTCATTCCACCCATCCATCCATTTATCCATCCATCGTCCATCTGTCCATCTACCCACCCATCTATCCAGCCATTCATTTATCCACCTATCCATCCATCTATACATCTGTTCATCCATCCATCCATCCACCCACCCAGGCACCAACCCACGTAGTCATTCATCTATCCATCCATCCATCCACCCATCCATCCAACCATCCACCCAATCATGCATTCACTCATCCATCCTTCCACCCACCCATCCACCTATCTATCCACTCATTCACCCATCCACCCATCTATTCATCTACCCATCCAACCATCCATCCACCCACCCATCTATCCAGCCATTCATTTATCCATCCATCCACCCACCTACCCATCCATCCATCTATACATCCGTCCGTCCATCCATCCATCCATCCATCCATCCATCCATCCATCCACCCAGGCACCAATGCACCTAGTCATCCATCCATCTGTCTGTCCGTCCATCCATCCATCCATCCATTCACCCATCCACCCATCCACCCAGCCATGCATCCACTTATCCATCCTTCCACCCACCCATCTACGTTATCTATCTACCCATTCACCCATCCACCCATCTACTCATCTACCCAATCACCCGCCCATCCACCTGCCCATCTGCCTATCCACCCACCCATCCATCTGACCACCCATCCGTCGTCTATCCAGCTAGCCTAAGAAGCCATTCTGTTTTTCAGGCTCCTCTGGGCTGAGACAGTTTCTTAGATGTTCTTATTTCTGATGCCCTGAACAGTCGTGAGGAGGTCTGGTCAGGTGTTTTGTAGGTTGTCCCTTGATTAAATTTGTCCAGTGTTTTTTCTCATGGTCAGACTGGAGTGATGGGTTCTGGGGAGAAAGACCTCAGATGTGAGCGCCTTCTCATCACATCCCATCAAGGGCACACGATACCTGCATGACTTCTCACTGCTGATGAGCTTGATCACGTGGTGCAGGAGTGTATGCCAGGTTTCTCCGCTGTCATTATGGTTTCAAGGTGACATTCTTTTTCCTTTTTTTTTTTTTTGAGATGGAATCTTGCTCTGTCACCCAGGCTGGAGTGCAATGGCGCAATCTCTGCTCACTGCAACCTCTGCCTCCCAGGCTCAAGCGATTCTCCTCCCTCAGCCTCCCAAGTTACAGACCTCCCACCACCACGCCCAGCTAATTTTTGTATTTTTAGTAGAGACAGGCTTTCACCATGTTGGCCAGGCTGGTTTCGAACTCCTGACATCAAATGATCCGCCCGCCTTGCCTCCCAGAGTGCTGGGATTACAGACGTGAGCCACTGTACCTGGCCCAAGATGACATTCTATTGACTCTGAGTTCCCATTGAGGGATGCTTGGGTGTGTGTGTGTGTGTGTGTGTGTGTGTGTGTGTGTGTTTGTGAATTCTGCCTCCTTTTTCACTTGAACCCTTGGCTGTCGGATGTCAGGGCTGGGAGTTGCCCCCGAGCTGGCTCATTTCCAAAGCCTTCAAGCGTCCTTCCCTCCCCATCCTTCCCTTTGAGCCTCAGCTGAGCTCTTGGGGGACTGAGGTCACCGGCAGCTTGTCTGGCCCTGCCGGCTCCCAGCTCCCCCAGCGAGACGCGCCATCCCAGGTTCTCCGTTTGCAGCCGTCTCTTTGAATTTATGGGCCAGCTGAGCAGAATGGGAAAGTCACTCTAGAAGGTGGGAATGCCAGCAGTCGCCAGCCCCCAGCACCTGCACCAACAAGGGGTCCTGCCACACAGCTTGGGCTGGGGCGGGCGCAGCTGGAGGGTGGGGCAGTGGAAGACGTGGGCTCTCTGTCCTCCCAAGCTCTCACGCCATCGTGACACCTGCGAGACTGCGCTGAGCCAGCCCTGGTGTCACAACCGGCAAAGGCCCGTTTCTCATCATCAAAATAGCACAATCTTCTGTTTACAAAAGTAACACTGCCTCGTTGCTAAAAATTTTTTTATGAAAACACACAAAGGTTTAAAGAGAGAAGGATACTGAAAAATCACTGAATTTTACAGTTTATGAGGGTGAAGTTTATGGTCTATGAATGATGTCTCCAGCTTTTTTAAAGGAAAAGCTCCCCCAGTAATCCCAATCTGGAGACGAAGACTGTTAAAATATCTTCCAGCCTGCGTGTTTTTTGTTTTTTGTTTTTTTTGAGACAGAGTCTCACTGTGTCGCCCAGGCTGGAGTGCAGTGGTGCGATCTCGGCTCACTGCAACCTCCGCCTTCTAGGTTCAAGTGATTCTCTTTCCTCAGCCTCCTGAGTAGCTGGGATTACAGGTATGCACCACCACGCCCAGCTAATTTTTGTATTTTTAGTAGAGACGGGGTTCCACCATGTTGGCCAGGCTGGTCTCGAACTGCTGACCTCAGGTGATTCACCTGCCTCAGCCTCCCAAAGTGCTGGGATGACAGGCGTGAGCCACCGCGCCCAGCCCAGGCTACCTGTTTCTAACTGGCTGTTTTTGACGTAGTTTCGAACTTACCGAGATGTTGTGAGAATAGCTCAAGGCACTTCACATACGCTTTATACTCAAATACACCGGCTGTTTACACATGCCCTGTTTTTTCTTTTATTCTTCTCTCTCTCACCTCAGTCCGTCCTTGGCTGTGTGTCTACACATTTATGTGTGGCTATGTGTTTATGTATAAATTACATGTGGATGCATGTGTATATTATCTATGCGCAAAAGACAGTTACTTATATAGCATATATACTATACATGTTATTATGCAGTTATAGATACACAGAATTATGTGTATGTAGCTGTACATGTATACATATTGATTTATTTCCATCCATTTGAAATTAAGCTAAAGCATTATGCCCTGTTAACCCTAAAGACCTCGGTGGGTATTTTCGAAGACCAAGGCCCTCCCTTCCCTCCCTCCACCTTCCCCCTCTGCCCTTCCCCTCTTTCCCCCTCCCTCTCTCCCTCCCTCTCTCCCTCCCTTCCTCCCTCCCTCCCTTCCTTCCTTCCTTCCTTTCTTCCTTCCTTCCTTCCCTCTTTCTTTCTTTGAGACAGGGTCTGCCCTGTCACCCGGGCTGCAGTGCAGTGGTGCAATCATGCCTCACTGCAGCCTCCACCTCCTGGGCTCAAGTGATCCTTCCACTTCAGCCTCCCAGGTAGCTGGGACACACCACTATGCCTGGCTAATTGTTTTATTTTTTTGGAGACAAGGTCTTGCCTGTCACCTAGACTGAGTACAGTGATGTGATCACAGCTCTTCTGCAGCCTCAAACTTCTGGGCTCTAGCAGTCGTCCCACCTCAGAGTCCCAAGTAGCTGGAACTACAATCACATGCCACCGTTTTGTTTTTGTTTTTTATTTTCAGAGAGAGTGTCTCCATGTGTTGCCCAGGCTGGTCTTGAACTCCTGACCTTAAGCCATCCTCCCACCTCAGCCTCCCAAAGTGCTAGGATTATAGGCATGAGTGATCACTGGCACCCAACCAAGCTGGTGCTGTGTCTTTCTGAGACATTGCCATAATTCTTAGAGATCCCTTACTTTCTGGCGCAAAAAGGTACTCCAGAAATATAATATTTTTTTCTGACCCGATCCTGGAGCCAACCTTCTCTAAGCAGTCCTGATGACTTTTAGTTCTTCCAAACATATGTACTGTTAAAAAAATATACTGGCTGGACACAGTGGCTCACGCCTGTAATCCCAACACTTTGGGAGGCCAAGGCAGGCAGCTCACCTGAGGTCGGGAGTTCAAGACCAGCCTGACCAACATGGAGAAACCCCATCTCTACTAAAAATACAAAATTAAGGCCGGATGTGATGGCTCACACCTGTAATCCCAGCACTTTGGGAGGCCAAGGCAGGCAGATCACTTGAGGTCAGGAGTTCAAGACCAGTCTGGCCAACATGGTGAAACCCTGTCTCTACTAAAAATACAGAAATTAGCTGGGTGTGGTGGTGGGTGCCTGTCATCCCAGCTACTCAGGAGGCTGAGGCAGGAGACTCACTTGAATGTAGGAGGTGGAGGTTGTGGTGAGCCGGGATCTCGCCGTTGCACTCCAGCCTGGGCACAAAGAGTGAAACTCTGTTTCAAAAAAAAAAATGCACTACACCCACACATATATGCACTTTTCCGAATAAGAATAGAATCATCTATTGATACCGTTCCTTAACCATTTTTTTTTAATTTTAGCAATAGATTATGGGAATCTTTCCACGTTATCAAATACAGATTTGCGACATCTTTTCTAGTGAGTGTTAAGTGTTTTACGGTTGTACCGTAGATTACCTAACTAATCTCCTAAATTAAGTAAGAGTGTGCTGCCGCCATCAGGGCTCACTGCAGCCTGGAACTCCTGGGCTCAAGCGAGGCATCTAAGTTATTTATTATTTGTTAACCTTTATCCAGAATACTTCAGTTAAAGTGCTTGCGTGCACCTCTGCTCAGTCCTAGGAACGTAACCTCAGGACAGTTTTCCAGAGGAGACTTGCTTACAAGGACAGTTATTCCAAAGTCCTCCACCCACTCCATGATTTATCACACCTTGACCATCCCTGGTTATTATCTATTTTTAAAAAATACTTGCCAGTTAGACCAGGTGTGGTGGTCCATTTCTGTCATCTCAGCACTTTGGGAGGCTGAGGCAGGAGGACTGCTTGAGCCCAGGAGTTTGAGACCAACCTGGGCAACATAGCAAGACCCCGTCTCTATAAAGAAATGTAACAATTAGCCAGGCATGGTGGCATACACCTGTGGCCCCAGATACTTGGGAGGATCCCTTGAGCCCAGGATGTCAAGGCTGAGTAAGGCATGATTGCACCACTGGACTCCAGCCTGGGCAACAGAGTGAGAACCTGTCTCAAAAAAAAAATTGTCATTTAAAGGCTGAATGTAACATCTCATTGTATGATCTATAATCTGTTTTCTCACTGGAGAGCTTGAAATTTTTCATAACAAACATTTATAATGCTTTTTGTGGATTACGTTCACTTTTAACAGTTTATTTTTTAAATTTTGAAGTAATTTGTGACTTACGGAAGAGATGCAAAAATAGAGTGTTCCCTACACCTTTCAACCAGCTTCCCACTGGCTGACAGCTTCCATAACCACAGAACATGTATCACCACTAAGAAAATCAACCTTGCTGCAGTATTAAGTATTGGGCTGATTCACATTTCCTCATTTTTTCCCATTTCCATGTGTTTTTTGTGATCCACGATCCTATCCAGGATCCCACATGTATTAAGCTGGTTTGTTCACTTTTTATTGATTTGTTGGAGATCTTTATATATTAAGGACCTCAACTTTTTGTCTCTCATCACTTTGGCAAAGTATTTGCATTTTGCTTGTTCACTTTGGTGATGACTTCAAGAGTCGGGTGGTGGGTGACGTAGGATGATGCTGGCATCCTGGCTAAAGGCGAAGATTATAGGGCAGAGGCTGCATGCCAGACCCTCCACAAACTATTCTCACCTCCCCGTCCCCTCCCAGACTTTCTGTTTCTCTAACACACATCGAGCAACTGGCCACATGTCACCTTTGTGAAACCTTGATATTTTATTCCACAAAGTTGCGCCTGCCTCAAGTAGAGCCTACATCTTAGGCTGTATCATGGTTCTCGCATTGTTGCAACATCTGTTGGGTGATGCAGAGTGAATGGGGCCCAGCCAGACACTGTGTTGAGTAACATGTCACAGTGTCGCCACCCTCAAGGAGAAGGGAGGTGTCCCGTCCCTGCAGGGCAGGGCACAAACCTCTGCAGAAGTGGGCATTGGGAGCATGGCCAGGAGCTGGGCTGCAGGTGTCCTGGCTGCCGACACAGCTTTGCTGCTCTGTCTGGGGAGCAACACCAGGGACCAGTGAGGGCCCCCCCACCACGTCCCACCCAACAGCCTCAGACCTGTTCTCACCCCCCTGTGGTCTGGGAACTCAGTGTTTCTGCTGACCCCTCCTGGGTAATTTGCAAGTGAAGCAATTGACAGCAGCGCTCCAGGCCACCAGAGGGACTCCCCCATCAGTCTGTCGCCCAGGCCACTGGGTGCTTTTAGACAAGCTCGGTTGGAGGAGAGAGGCGGATGCACAGATTCGTCACTTTCGGGCCGGGCCTGCAGCAAAGGCGCTTCTGGTGAGGGACATCATGGTGCGTTTTCCTATGAGGTTCATGTCAGGTCTTTCTTAGGACCTGATATGGGGGGAAGATGAGGGAGGAAGACACAGGCCTGTACCTCAACAACCAGGCAGAGGCCGGGTGCGGTGGCCCACGCCTGCACTCTCAGCAGTTTGGGAGGCTGAAGTAGGAGGATCGTTTGAGCCCAGGGCTTCCAGACCAGCCTGGGTAACATAGCGAGACTCTGTCTCTTTAAAAAAAAAAAAAAAAGGTTTTAACTGGGCTTGATGGTACCTGTAGTCCCAGCTACTTGGGAGGCTGAGTGGGGAGGATCCCTTTTGAGGCTGCGGTGAGCTGTGATTGCACCACTGCACTCCAGCCCGGGTGACGGCAAAACTTTGTCTCTAAAATAACAGAGTCAGGCAGAGGGCTGGGCGCGGTGGCTCCAGCCTGCAATCCCAGCACTTTGGGAGGCCGAGGCGGGCAAATCACCTGAGGTCAGGAGTTGGAGACCAGCCTGGCCAGTGTGGCAAAACCTCGTCTCTATTAAAAATACAAAAATTAGCCGAGTATGGTGGCGTGCACCTGTAGTCCTAGCTGTTCAGGAGTCTGAGGTAGAAGAATCACTTGAACCTGGGAGGCGGAGGTTGCAGTGAGCCAAGATTGCGCCACTGCACTCCAGCCTGGGTGACAGAGTGAGACTCCATCTCAAAAAAGGAAAAAAAGACAGATCCAGGCAGAGAGCAGCAGGGCCTCCTCCTATCCCAGCCTTTTAGACGGGCGGCATGAAGGGGCGAGCAGGTGGGGCTGGGGCCAGTGTCCGGGGCGAGGGCTGGGGCGGCTGGGGTCAGCGGGGCTCACTCACCTGTGCGTTTGGGCCCTGACCCCTGGGCACACCTGAATCCCACTGCCCCGGGAGGTCCTCCAGTTTTATTGAGGGCGTGCTCTGCGACGGGTGCAGAGTTCCTTTTTTTAAAGTCCCAGTGGAGTCTGGCTGAGTGTCCCGAGGAGGAGGATGCAAGCCGAGAGACACCTGCACCCCCAGAGCTGGAAGAGGCAGGGAGGATCCTCCCCTGCAGCCTGCAGAGGGAGCAGAAGGTTGCAGACCCCGTGATTTTGGACCTCTGGCCTCCAGAGCTGGGAGAGGGTATGTGTCTGTCTGTGTGTGTGTATGTGTGTGTGTGTGTGTTGAGACAGAATCTCACTCTGTCGCCCAGGCTGGAGTGCAGTGGTGCGATCTCGGCTCACTGCAACCTCTGCCTCATGGGTTCAAGCGATTCTCCTGCCTCAGCCTCCTAAGTAGCTGGGATTACAGGCGCACACCACCACTCCCGGCTAATTTTTGTATTTTTAGTGGAGACAGGGTTTCACCGTGTTGTCCACGCTGGCCTCGAACTCCTGATCTCATGATCTGCCCGCCTTGACCTACCAAAATGCTGGGATTGCAGGTGTGAGCCACCGTGCCTGGCCACGTCTGTCGCAGGTATTAAGGCCCTCCTCCCCACCTCCCATTTATGGCGCCTTCTTACAGCAGTCCCAGGACACCCATCTGCAGAGTTCCTGGGAAATGGGGCATGTCAGGGCCATCGTCTGCATGTTCGGGGATCAGAATAGCACCTGCCCATGGGGGTGCGTCCCCTGCTTACCCCATTTCTGCCAAAGCCTGTTTGATCGGTGGCCTGTCCTTGTGTGTCCCCGAGGAAGGTGACCAGCAGGCGGAGCTGCTGCCCAGCGGCATCCCTCCCGCGCCCTCCTCCCTCCTCCTGTTACCATAAACACTTGCAGACCTCAGAGGCAAACACCCAACGATCCCCAACCGACATGACTGTGTGCTCAGGGCTTTAGAACCACGCAGAGGGAGCGCCCTTCCCTGCACCCACCCCGTTCACTTGGCCGTTTATCTTTCGGGCCACCCAAGCTCCCCGGGGCAGCCTGATGGCCAGGGTGCAGGTCTGGATCGGTGCCAGGTGCCTGCCCTCCTGCCCGCCCTGGCCACCTTGAGCTTCGGGACGCAGTGACCCGGACGGGAGCCAGCGGCACTGGGAGTGCCCTTGGCTCTGGATGACGCCCGGGCAGGGAAATTTCAAAACTAACTGAGCCACGTGGTCCGTGTCAGGTGTGTCCGGGTGACCCCCGTCCGGACCCTGGCGTCTGGACCTGCCCGGGGCACCCATCCTGCAGGCAGATGCCCAGGCGGAGCTGGGAATCACGGGACCCTCTGCTGCAGGCACCGGCGGGTGGGCGGGGTGGCTGCCGGAGCTCGGGAGGAGCGATTTGCATTCTTGGGATGTTTTTTCGTTTAACCGTCTCTCCCACTCCCAGCCGTTTCCTGGCCTCGCGCAGACAAGCAACAGACGGGCAGCTCTGGCGCCAGGCCACACGGGTGGTTTTCCATGCTGGGGGTCAGTCTGGGATGCACATCCCCACAGCTCAGCTCCCCCGGGGTGGGCAGGAGCCAGGGGTTCGAGGCCCCACTCCGCCCCTTCCCAGCTCTGTGACCTTAAAATCCTTTCGCATGGGTTTTCCTCCCTACTTGGGCATGTTAACGTTGGAAGCTGATGATTCTTGGTCTCGGGATATTAGGGGGTTCCTGGCATGGAGTGGATGGAGGCCAGGGACGCTACTCAGCACCCTGCAGTGCCCACGACGGCCCCACCCCAGAGAGAAGGACCCAGCCCCAGTGTCCCAGGGATTGCGGGGAGAGACCCTGCTGAACGGCGACTGCAAACAGATGCTTTCCGTCCAGCCTCTCCAGCCTGATTAACGACGGAACTGGTGGCTACCGGCCATTGAGCCCAGGCCCTGGGCAGACGTTGCTCGTAAATTCCCTTCGCCCCTGCGGGACGGGGCAGTCTTCCTCGCTCATGGCTGCAGCACCGTTTTCTGTTGATGTATTTATATTATGCCTCATTCCACAAAGAATCGGAGCAAGCATTCAGGAAGAGATTCACTCAAATAGAAAAATGCAAACAGCTTCCTGACATAGAGAGCAGGGCCAGAGTCAGCACCAGGGTGCCCTCGGTCCTCTGGGTCCTGTATTGGGTTCTCTGCTCTGCCTGCGTTGAGTCTCAGAGGATTTCTGAGCCTCAAAGCCCTCAGAGACCCTCAGAGTCTCATATCAGAAGCCTCTATGATGTCACAATGCTGAAGAAGACAAGTACATGGCTGGGCGGGGTGGCTCACTCATGTCATCCCAACACGTTGGGAGGCTGAGGTGGGAGGATCGATTGAGCCCAGGAGTTTAAGACCAGCCTGAGTAACACAGCGAGACCACCATCTCTAAAAAAATAAAAGAGTTAGCCAGGTGTGGTGGTTCATACCTGTGGTACTCGAGAGGCTGAGGTGGGAGGATCTGGAGCCGGAGAGGTCAAGGCTGCAGTGAGCTGTGTTCGCACCATTGCACTCCAGCCTCGGTGACAGCAAGACTTCATCTCAAAAAAAAAAAAAAAAAAGGAAAATAACACCATAACATTTTATATAGAGATATTCTATGTTTTCTTTTATTTAGATTTATTCCTCAATGTAAATCTGTTGCAAATGCATATATCATATGTAAAATATTGTACTGATATATTTTTTTTGAGATGGAGTCTGGCTCTGTTGCCCAGGCTGGAAGGCAGTGGCGTGATCCTGGCTCACTGCAACCTCCGCTCCCATGTTCAAGCAATTCTCCTGCCTTAGCCTCCGGAGTAGCTGGAATTACAGGCATGCACCACCACGCCCGGCTTATTTTTGTGTTTTTAGTAGGGACGGAGTTTTGCCACGTTAGCCAGTCTGGTCTCGAACTCGCAAACTCAGGTAATCTACCCGCCTCGGCCTCCCAAAGTGCTGGGATGACAGACGTGAGCCCCCGCACCCAGCCTGCCTGGCCCCTTTCTCACTTCTCGGCCTTTCCTCCCTTGTCCTACCGACCGCCTTGGGCTTCCCCTCTATGAACCTGGAGTGCACCTCGTCTCTATGCAATTAAATCCAGACTGTCTTTCCAGGACCACCCGGCTGCTGGCTGGGTCCACCTCTGGAAGACCCCCTTTCCTCTTTAGCATTGGCACAGCAGAAATCTCCGCTTCATAGTACAGAGTCCACCCATCTTGGGCGACTGTTCAGTTTTGCTGTATGTTTTCTGAGCTGCAGGGCCCGGGAGGCGTGGTCAGGCGGGTAGAGTTGATTCCAGGATCCATGATTGCGTAATTCCCTCCGCCGGAGGGTGGGTGGCCTGTGATGCGCTTCTATTCTATAGAATGCGACACGGGTAACAGGCACCACACCCGTGATTAGGTTACCTTTTATGTGAAATGTGTTGGCAAGATCACTGCTGTGACTATGCAAGATGATAGAAGACGGGTTTTTTGTTTTTTTGAGATGGAGTCTGGCTCTGTCGTCCAGGCTGGAGTGCAGTGGCACGATCTTGGCTGACTGCAACCTCCACCTCCCAGGTTCAAGCGATTCCCCTGCCTCAGCCTCCCAAGTAGCTGGGATTACAGGCATGCACCACCACGCCAGTCTATTTTATTTTCTTTTATTTTTTTGTATTTTTAGTAGAGATGGGGTTTCTCCATGTTGGTCAGGCTGGTCTCAAACTCCCAACCTGAGGTGATCTACCTGCCTTGGCCTCCCAAAGTGCTGGGATTATAGTCATGAGCTCCCCCTGCGCCTGGCCTAATTTTTGTATTTTCAGTAGAGACGGGGCTTCACCATGTTGGTCAGGCTGGTCTCGAACTCCTGACCTTAAGTGATCCTCCCACCTCGGCCTCCCAAAGTGCTGGGATTACAGGTGTGAGCCACCACGCTCTGCCAGAAGACTCTAGTTTAGCAGAGTCGTGGGGAGACACTCCCCTGCTGGTTCCTGATAGGAAGAAGTGAGCTGTGCATTGTGAGAAGGCCAGAGGAGGGCCCCATTCATAGGATCCAAGGGCAGCCCCCAGGAGCTGGGAGTGGCCCCCAGCCAACAGCCAGCGAGGAAACAGGGATTTAGGTCCTGCAACCACAGGGAGAGAAGTGGTCCCAACAACCCCAGGAATGCTGAGTGAGGAGCCTTCCCCGGCCAAGCCTCGGATGAGACACAGCCCCGGCCAACACCCAGGCTATAGCCTTGCCGAGGACCCTGAGCGGAGACCCCGGCTTGGCTGTTCCCGGACTCCTGACCCCCCAGACTGGTGATATCCTAAGTGGATGGTGTTAGAAGCTGCCACGTGGGTAATGATTGATGATGCAACACAGAGGCTGAGCTTGCTGTCCCATGGTCCCCTCCTGCAAGGTGGACCTTGTCCTGATCCTGCCAGCGGGAACACAAGACTTCCTGGAACTTTGCGCAGGGGACAGCCCTGGTGACTCACATAGCGTGACTGAGTTAAGAACATAAGAACACATTCGGACGGGCGCGGTGGCTCACGCCTGTGGTCCCAGCACTTTGGGAGGCCAAGGCAGGTGGATCGCTTGAGGTCAGGAGTTCGAGACCAGCCTGGCCAACATAGTGAAACCCCATCTCTACTAAAAATACAAAAATTGGCCAGGCATGGTGGCCGGTGCCTGTAATCCCAGCTACTTGGGAGGCTGAGGCAGGAGAATCACTTCAACCTGGGAGGTGGAGGTTGCAGTGAGCCAATAGCACCACTGCACTCCAGCCTGGGTGACAGAGCAAGACTCCGTCTCAAAAAAAGAAATTTGGGCTAGGCACAGAGGTCCACACCTGTAATCCCGGCACTTTAGGAGGCTGAGGCGGGAGGATCACTTGAGTCCAGGAGTTTGAGACCAGCCTGGGCAACATAGCGAGACCCTATCTCTAGAAAACATTCTAAAAATTAGCCAGGGTGACGCTGCGTTCCTGTAGTGTTAGCTACTCAGGAGGCTGAGGCAGGAGGAGTGCTTGCATTCAGGAGTTTGAGACCACCCTGGGCAACCCAGCGAGGCCCCATCTATAGAAAATGTTTTAAAACTTAGCCAGGTGTGGTGGTGGGGTGCACCTGTAGTCCCAGCTACTCGGGAGGCTGAGGCAGGGGAATCGCTTGAACCCAGGAGGTGGAGGTTGCAGTGAGCTGAGATTGCGCCACTGCACTCCAGCCTGGTGACAGAGCAAGACTCCGTCTCAAAAAAAATTAAAAAAAGATGAAGTTTAGTCCCAAGGGTCCCTGGTTCCCCAGATGTGTGAGGCGGCCAGCAGCCGCTGCAGCTCCAGTTCCCCGCCCGGCGGCCGGCCCTGTCCTCCCTGGGGTGGGCAGGCATCCAGGGGCCACAGCGAACTCCGGGAGGGAGTGGGGAAGCCCCGCCCAGGGCAGATTCCCAGCACACCGCGTGCAGGCCTGGGTCACAGGGTTCTGCTGGAATGGACCCACGTGTTTGCTTTTGCTGCGGTCCTCCGGGGCGCTGGGCTGCACGCCTGCACGTCATCCAGGCAGCCTCTCTGCGGTGGGTTTGGAAAGTCAGCCTTGGAGTCCGCCAGCCTCACAACTCCTGCCCTGGGAGCACGTGTGTGTGCAGCGTGTGTCTGAGTGTGTGTGTGTCTGCGTGTGTCTGTGTCTGCCTGTGTGTCTATGTGTGCCTGTGTGAGTGTCGCTGTCTGTGTATACCTGTGTGTGAGCGTGTGTCTGTGTCTGCATGTGTACCTGTACCTGTGGGGCCTGAATGAGTCTGTGTGCCTGTGTGTGTGCCTGTGTGTGCCTGTGTGTGTGTCTGTGAGTGTGTCTGCGTGTCTGTCTGTGTGTAGGGGTGTGTGTGTGCATGTGCCTGTGTGTGTCTGCGTGTGTGTGTGCCTGTGTCTGTGTATGCCTGTATGTGAGCCTCTGTCTGTGTGTACTTGTGTGTGAGCCTGTGTCTGTGTCTGCATGTGCCTGTGTGAGCCTGTGTCTGTGTCTGCGTTTACCTGTGTGTAAGCCTGTGTCTGTGTGTGTGTCTGCGTGTGCCTGCGTGTGCTGGTGTGTGAGCATGTGTCTGTGTGTGTCTGCGTGTGCCTGTGTGTGAGCATGTGTCTGTGTGTGCCTGTGTGCCTCCGTGTACCTGTGTGTGTGTACCTGTGTGTGAGCATGTGTGTGTGTGTCTCTGTACCTGTGTGTGTCTATGTGTACCTGTGTGTGGGCGTGTGTGTGTGTGTGTCTGCGTGTGCACAAGCCCTGAGGAAGCACCCATTCTGCTTTGTGCGCTTCCCAGAAGCTTTCCAGATCAGTCCCAAAGGGCAAGAGACGAGTGCTATGGCTCACACCCATAATCCCAGCACTTTGGGAGGCTGAGGCAGGAGGACTGATTGAGCCCAGGAGTTCCTGGCAACAGCAAGACCCCGTTTCTACAGAAATTAAAAAAATCAGCTGGATGTGGTGGGGCCAACCTGTGGTCCCAGCTACTCCAGAGGCTCATGTGGGAGGATTGCTTGAGCCCAGGAGGTCAGGGCTGCAGTGAGGTGTGATGGCGCCACTGCACTCCAGCCGGGGCAACACAGCAAGACCCTGTCTTAAGGAAGGAAGAGAGGGAGGGAGGGACGAAAGGAAGAGAGAAAGAAAGAGAAAATAAGAAAGAAAAGAACCAAAGAAAGAGAGAGAGAGAGTGAGAGCGAGGGAAGGAAGGAAGGAAGGAAGGAAGGAAGGAAGGAAGGAAGGAAGGGGGGAGGAAGAGAGGGAGGGAGGGAGGGAGACAGACTTCAGCCTTTCTTCCCTGGTTCCCTGACAGCTTGGACATAACCATTATGCCCCTTAGCCAAGCAGCAGCTGGAGCCGACAAATGGCCTTTCATAGGCCCTTCCAGCAGCCTCGGAGAAACCACAAGCCCATTTAATAGACAGGACCCTGGGGCTCAGATAACAAGTGGGGTTTCGCACAAGAGGAGGAGAGGAGGCAGAGAAACAGACCCTCATGCTCACCCGGCGGGAATGGAACAAGGCCCGGCCTGGCGGCGCCTCACGTATGTAAACATGGAATCAGCATAGAGCCCAGCAATCCCACTCCTGGATAGAGACCCCACGGAATTGACAGCTGGGGCTCAAAGAGGTGCACAGTGGCATGATTCCCAACAGCTACAGGGTGGAAGCCACCCCAGGCACCCATCAGTGAATGCATGGATAAACATAGTACGGTCCATCCAGACAGTGGAATATTACTCAGCCATGAAAAGGAAGGGTTGAGGTTGCAGTGAGCCGAGATCACGCCACTGCAATCCAGCCTGGGCGACAGAGTGAGACTCCTCTCTGAAAAGAAAAGAAAAAGTTATGGAATGAGGTCATGGTGATGGTTGCACAGCTCTGTGATGGAAATAAAAACTTTCTAGACCAGCCTAAGCAACATCGTGAAACCCTTCTCTACAAAAAATTAAAAATTAAGCAGGCATGATCACGGGCACCTGTAGTCCCAGATACTTGGGAGGCTGAGGCAGGAAGACCGCTTGAGCCCAGGAGTTAAAAGTCCAGCCTGGGCAACACAGCAAGACCTTGTCTCTACGAAAAATAAAAAATTAGCCTGGTGTGGTGGTATGCGCCTGTGGTCCCAGCCACTTGGGAGGCTGAGATGGGAGGATCATTTGCGCTCAGGAGGTGGAGGCTGCAGTGAGCTATGATCGCACCACTGCACCGCAGCCTGGGGGACAGAGTGAGAGCCCGTCTCCAAAGAGATGGAAAGGGAGAGAGAGAAAGAGAGAGAGAGGGAGGCATTGTTCAAAGAACAGACACATTTTTCAATGAGACAGGATAGGTAGCTCCTATTTTGTATGACCCATATAAAATGGTCAACTGGCTGGACGCCGTTGCTCACACCTGTAATCCCAGCACTTTGAGAGGCCAAGGTGGGCAGATCACCTGAGGTCACGAGTGCGATACCAGCCTGGTCAACATGGTGAAACCCTGTCTCTACTAAAAATACAAAAATTAGCCAGGCGTGGTGGTGCATGACTGTAAATCTCAGCTACTCAGGAGGCTGAGGCAGGAGGATCACTTGAACCCAGGAGGCGGAGGTTGCAGTGAGCCAAGATCGAATCACTGCACTTCAGCCTGGGTGACAGAATGGGCTCCGTCTCCAAAAAAAAAAAAAGAAAAGTGACCACACATCTGATAACTCTTTCACTTGACATATCCTGCAGGCACCCTCCAAGCCACCACTGCGCACCAGCCATCCTGGAAATGCACCACAGCCTAACCGCGCCTCTGCGGGTGGATTTGAGACGGTTCCAGTTTGGAAGCATTCATAATTCTGCAGTTAGCGCCCTCATATGTAGACATCTTTGCCCACGTGTCCAACAGGGTCTTTACAATACATTCCTAGGTATGGAATCACAGCATTCAGCAGGTAGCACCTTCTCGGTTCTGTTGATGCGTCACGTTTTCTTCCAGAAATGTTGACCAGGGACCCTCCGTTATCTGTGCCGGAGAGGCCCCCACTCCGCAGATCCTAGGAGACGCTGGGCATCGTCAGGCTTCCGTCTGTGACAGTCTGAAGGGCCAAGGTGGAATCTTGTTATTGGCGCATTTGTTGTTATTAAAGCTGGACATCTCTGCCAGGCACAGGGGCTCACGCCTATAAAATCTCAGCACTTTAGGAGGCCAAGGTGGGTGGATCGCCTGAGTCTAGGAGTTCGAGACCAGCCTGGACAACATAATGAGACCCCATCTCTACAATAAAATACAAACAGCCAGGTGTGGTGGCGTGCATCTGTAGTCCCAGCTACTCGGGAGGCTGAGGCAGGAGGATCGCTTGAGCCCGGGAGGTAGAGGCTGCAGTGAGCTGTGATTGCACCACAGCACTCCAGCCTGGCTAGCAGAGCAAGACCCTGTCTCAAAAGACTTTTAAAAACCTAACTAACTGAGCATCTTTTCAGGTTTGGGGTTTTTTGTTTTTGTTTTGTTTTGTTTTTGAGACAGAGTCTCACTCTGTCTCCCAGGCTGGAGTGCAGTGGCGCGATCTTGGCTCACTGCAACCTCCGCCTCCCAGGTTCAAGCAATTCTCCTGCCTCAGCCTCCTGAGTAGCTGGGATTACAGGTGCACACCACCACACCCAGCTAATGTTTGTATTTTCAGTAGAGACAGGGTTTCACCGTTTGGTCAGGCTGGTCTCGAACTTCTGACTTTGTGATCCGCCCGCCTTGGCCACCCAAAGTGCTGGGATTATAGGCATGAGCCACCACGCCTGGTCAGGTCTGGGGTTTTGTTTCCTTGTGTGAATTGTGGGTTCACGTCCTTTACCATCTTTCCGCTGAGACTTGGGCCCTGGGCTGTCTCTCTCTCAAGCTCCTCCTGGGACCCATTGTGGGGCTGCGTCCTTAGGGATTTAGCTTCTCCTTTGCTCCCATGAGTTCTCAGCTAAGTGGGTATGGAGATGCCCATTTTGCAGATGGAAGAGCTGAGGTTTGCAGGTGTCACTTCTCCCATGCATACAGGCCCCCATCCACGTGTGGCTGGGAAGGGAAGTTTCTTCCTGACCCGAGGCCCAGTTTGAGCTCTGCGTGTCTCCCGGTGCCTGACTCCCATAGTCCGTCTCGTGTTGCTATGAAGGAATAGAGCTGAGGCTGAGTGGTTTGTAAAGCAAAGAGGTTTGCCGGGCGCGGTGGCTCACGCCTGTAATCCCAGCACTTTGGGAGGCTGAGACGGGAGGTGGGCAGATCACCTGAGATTGGGAGTTTGAAACCAGCCTGGCCAACATGGAGAACCCCCATCTCTACTAAAAATACAAAATTAGCCAGACGTGGTGGTGCATATCTGTAATCCCAGCTACTCACTCAGGAGGCTGAGGCAGGAGAATCACTTGAACCCGGGAGGCAGAGGTTGCAGTGAGCCGAGATTGTGTCACTGCACTCCACCCTGGGCAACAAGAGTGAAACTCTGCCTCAAAAAAAAAAATAGGTTTATCTGGCTCACAGTTCTGCAGACCATACAAGCATGATGCCAGCATCTGCAGGGCTTCTGGTGAGGCCTCAGGAAGCTTCTGCTCATGGCAGAAGGTGAAGAGGGAGTGGGTTTCTCATATGGCGAGAGAGGAAGCCAGAGAAAGGAGAGAGAAGGCACCAGGCCCTTTTCAACAACCAGGTTATCCCTGAACTAACAGAGCTGGAACTCACTCATTCCCGAGGGAAACTCACCGAGCCATTCATGAGGGATCCACCCCCACAACCCAAAGGCCACCTGCCAGCCTCACCACCAACACTGGGGGTCACATTTCAGCGTGAGATCTGGAGGCGTGCACGTCGGCCCCATGTCACTGACCTTGCTCCATCCCGTACTGCCAGATTCTGGGATTTTGTGTTTATTTTCGTTGTGGTTCTTCTCGTGTGGTGGTTCTCAGCTGGGGCTGATCCTGCTCCTTAGGGTACACCAGGAGATGTCTGGTAACATTCGTGGTGTTCGTGCCTGGGGGGTGGGTGATGTCTGGGGACATCTGTGGTTGTCCCGATGGCGGTGCTCCTGGCATGGAGTGGGTGGGCGCTGGGGACGCTGTTCAGCACTCTGCAATGCCCAGGACGGCCCCACCCCAGAGAACGGTCTGGCCACAGTGTCCACAGAGCTAAGAGGAGAGACCCTATTTAGTATAATATCAACAGATGGTCGTTTCTTGCATGTTTTGTTTAAGAATGGAGATGATGGCCATGTGTTTTGTAGCTGTTTCTGCTCCAACGGTTACCCTGGACCCCAGCAGCACCTCATGCTGGGGCCTCTCCATCTCTAAGTTGTGTGTGTGTGCACCTGTGTGTATATATGCATGTGTGCATGTGTGTGTGCTTGGGCGTGTGTGCTTGTGTGTATATGTATGTAAATATGTATATGTGTATATTGTTTTTGAGCATGTATCTGTATGTGTATATTTGTATTTGTGTATGTGGATATGTGTGGGCACATGAGTGTATGTGTGTGCGCTTGTGTGTCTGTATTTGCATATGTGTGTATATATTTGTGTGTATGCATATGTGTGTATGTGTATATATGTACATTGAGTGTATATGTGTATATGTGTGTATTGTGTATGTGCATATATGTGTGTATGTGTGTATATATATATTGTGTATATGTGTGCATATAAATGTGTGTCTATGTATGTGTGCACGTTTATGTGTGTATATGTGTATATATTTGTATATGTCTATATATGTGTATATGCACATGTGTGTATATATGTATATATTTGTGTGCGTGTGTCATATATGTGTGTATGTGTCTGTGTCTATATATGTGTTTATATGCATATGTGTTTGCACGTTTATGTTCATGTATGTATGGGTATGTATGTCTGTGTGTGCACATGTGTGTACATGTATATGTGTATATATTTGTGTGTATGTCTATATATCTGTGTATACGTGTACGTGTGTGTATGGTGTATGTGTGTGTTCATATATGTATGTGTATGGGTGTCTATATAGGTGTGTACATGTGTGCACGTGTGTGTACATGTGTATATATCGGTGTGTGTATGTCTGTGTGTGTGGATATGTGTGCATGGGTGTATGTGTGTGCATGTGTATGTGTGTGTTCATGTATTTGTGTGTAGGTATGTCCATATGTGTGTATATATATACACGTGTGTGTGTGCTCGCATGCATGCAAATCCGTCTTTGGGTGGCTGGCGTGCATGGTGAGGTGCATTTTCCAGGAAGGCTTTGTGATCGCTCTACTTCCTGAGTTCCTGCGGAATGGCAACGCCCTTCTCTCCCTTCCACGCCTGAGTGCGTCCTGCCTGGGAACAGATGGGTGACTTCCCCGTTGCCCACTTAACATGGCCCTGCCCCCTACTGGAGTCTCGTGCTCTGAACAGGAGACTCGTGACCCTTTAGGTCACCTGTGCCTCATCCTAAACCACGAGGCAGAGAGCTTCTCCTGTCATGGGCCAGAGAGCCGCTGTGTTCAGCTCTGAGGCCAGTCTCTGTCTCAAGCACTCAGTTCCGCCGCTGTAGCACAGAAGCCTCAGAGCCAGTGCCTATGTAGGATATGGCAGAGGACACCGGCCCAGCATGGCAGCTCACACCTGCAATCCCAGCACTTTGGGAGGTCGAGGTGGGAGGATCGCTTGAGTTCAGGAGTTCAAGACCAGCCTGGGCAACATGGCAAAACCCCATCTCTACAAAAAATGCAAAGTATTAGCTGGTGTGGTGGTGTGCACCTGTAGTCCCAGCTACTCAGGAGGCTGGGGCAGGAGGGTCACTTGAGCCCGGGAGGTCAAGGCTGCAGTGAGCTATGATTGCATCACGGCACTCCAGCCTGGGTGACAGCGTGAGACCCTGTCTCTAAATAAATAAATAAGGACAACAAAGAAGAAATAAACCTGCAGATGGAAACGGTGTGTTTTGGAAGCATCACCACAGACAGGATCACGGCCAACCCAAGGACTCGAATGAAGTTAAGGAGCTTCTAGCGCAGGGTCAGCCAGCTAGGGCCCCTGGGGGATGGTGTGGGTTTTTTTGTTTTTGTTTTTGTTGGATTTTCTTTGTTTTTGTTTTGAGATGGAGTCTCGCTCTGTCGCCTAAGCTGGAGTGCAGGGTGAAATCTCGGCTCACTGCAACCTCCATCTCCTGGGTTCAGGCAATTCTCCTTCCTCAGCCTCCCGAGTAGCTGGGATTACAGGTGCTCACTGCCACACCGGCTAATTTTTGTTTTTTTTTTTTTTGAGTGGAGATGGGGTTTCACTGTGTTGCCCAGGCTGGTCTCGAACTCCTGAGCTCAGGCAATCCATCCATCTCAGCCTCCCAAAGTGCTGGGATTACAGGCATGAGCCACTCTCCCAGCCTTGTGGGTATTTTGTTTGTTTGTTTGTTTGTTTTTGAGACAGTCCTAGTCTGTCCCCAAGGCTGGAGTGCAGTGGTGTGATCTCAGCTCACTGCAGCCTCTGCCTCCCGGGTTCAAACAATTTTGCTGCCCCAACCTCCTGAGTAGCTGGGATTACAAGCACCTGCCACCATGCCCGGCTAATATTTGTATTTTTTAGTAGAGGCGGGGTTTCAACACGTTGGCCAGGCTGGTCTCGAACTCGTGACCTTGTGATCTACCTGCCTCAGTCTCCCAAAGTGCTGGGATTACAGGCGTGAGCCACTGCACCCAGCCTTCAATTTCCTTTAAAATCAGAAGAATACCATCCGCCTGCCTCATATGGATTCTTCCACCAATGTGGTCATAAAGTACTATTTTCTGTGGTTGGGGAATGGCAGGTGTCATGATGAGACACTGCGGGCGTCCTCTCACCCTGAGCAGATGCCTCTCACCGTTGAAACTTCCTCCACGAGGCAGCCAAGGCCTTTTTTTTTTTTTTTTTGAGACAGTCTTTCTCAGTCGCCGAGGCTGGCTGGAGTGCCGTGGTGTGATCTCGGCTCGCTGCCACCTCCACGTCCCAGGTTCACGTGATTCTCCTGCCTCAGCCTCCCAAGTAGCTGGGATTACAGGTGCCCACCACCACTCCTGGCTAATTTGTGTATCTTTATTAGATACAAAATAATATTTTGTATCTGGGGTTTCACCATCTTGGCCAGGATGGTCTTGAACTCCCGACCTCAGGTGACCCACCCACCTCGGCCTCCCAAAGTGCTGGGATTACAGGTATGAGCCACGGCGCCCAGGCTCAAGGCTGCTTTTGACCGACTCTGGCCTGGCTCCGGCCACCAGCCCCCTGTCTCCTGCACCCTTCCATGCCCACAACCCAGCTCTGAACTCAGGGTGCTGTCTCAGCCCGGGCCTCTGTGCAGTCAGTTCCCACAGCCTTTCCAACTCCACATTCGCACCCACGCTGCCCCTCTGGGCTAGGACACGATCTCTGCTGTGACACCTCTCTTAATTCCTTTTTTTTTCTCCTTAGTCGAGATATCATTCACATACCATAAAACTCATCCATTTAAGTTACACAATTTAACGTTTTTAGTATATTCACAGGGTTGTGCAACCATTACCACTATCAGACCAGAACATGCCTTCCCCGAGAAGGAAGCGCCAACTCCATCAGCAGTCACTTTCTGTCCCCTCCCCCAGCCCACGGCACCCAAGCTTTCCCTCCCTGTCTCTGTGGCCAGGCCTGTCCGGGACAGTTCACAGAGATGGGATCACATGGCTGGGCGTGGTGGCTCACGCCTGTAATCCCAGCACTTTTGGAGGCCGAGGTGGGCGGATCACCTGAGGTCAGGATTTTAAGACCAGCCTGGCCCACACAGTGAAACCCCATGTCTACTAAAAGCATAGAAATTAGCTGGGCGTGGTAGCGGGCACCTGTAATCCCAGCTACTCGGGAGGCTAAGGCAGGAGAATTGCTGGAACCCAGGAGGTGGAGGTTGCAGTGAGCCGAGATTGTGCCACTGCACTCCAGCCTGGTCGACAGGGCAAGACTCTGTCTCAAGAAAACAAAAGAAAAAAAGAAATGGTGTTACACCGAGGGGTGCTGTGGCTCACGCCTGCAATCCCAGCATTTTGGGAGGCCAAGGTGGGCGGATCACCTGAGGTCAAAAGTTCGAGACCAGCCTGGCCAACACAATGAAACGCCAGCTCTACTAAAAATACAAAAATTATCCGGGCGAGGTGGCAGGCACCTGTCATCCTAGCTGCTCGGGAGGCTGAGGCAGGAGAATTGCTTGAACCCGGGAGGTTGCAGCGAGCCAAGATCGCGCCACTGCACTCCAGCCTGGGCATTGAGCGAAACTCTGTCTCAAAAAAAAAAAGAAAGAAAGAAAAAGAAAAAGAAACGCATGGTCTCTTGTGTCTGGCTTCTCTCACCAGGCGTGACGTCGTCAAGGTGCGTCCCTGCCGTGGCCTGTGTCCGAGCTTCGCTCTTTTGATGGCTGAATACTATTCCATTGAACAGATGGACCACATCATGCTTATCCACTCATCTGTTGACGGGCATTTGGGCTGTTTCCACTTTTGCCTGTTATGACTCATGCGTCTGTGAACTTTCCTATACATGCTTCTGTGTAGACGTAACTTTCGCTTCTCTTGGGCAGATACCTAGGACTGGAATTGGTGGGTCACATGGAAACTAAGTTTAACCTTTTTTTTTTTTAAATTTTATCCCTTATCTACTCACAGAAATGTTTGTTTGAGGAACTGCCAGTCCTTAACTTTAAAGACTGTTCATCCCTGCAGCTCAGGGTTCTGCAGACACAGCCCCTGTGCACACGTCAAATCTGGCCCTCTGCCTGTTTTTACAAATAAAGTTTTATTGGCACATGGCCCCACCCACTTATTTACATATAATCCACAGCCGCTTTCTTGCTACTTGGGCAGAGGTAAACAGTGTCCACAGAGACCTTCAGGCCCCCAGATTCAAAATGTCTACTCTCTGATCGTTTACAGAAAAGTGTGCTCATGATCTACCACCTGTGACATGCAAGGTGATTGACTATTTGTGGGTCTTAAGAATCCCTCCTTGGGCTGGGTGTGGTGGCTTACGCCTGTAATCCCAACATTCTGGGAGGCTGAGGTGGGTGGATCATGAGTTCAGGAGTTCGAGACCAGCCTGGCCAAGATAGTGAAACCCCGTCTCTACTAAAAATACAAAAAATTAGCTGGGCATGGTAGTGGGTGCCTGTAATCCCAGCTACTTGGGAGGCTGAGGCAGGAGAATCACTCGAACCCGGGAGGCGGAGGTTGCAGTGAACTGAGATCGAGCCAGTGCGCTCCAGCCCAGGCAACAGTGTGAGACTCTGTCTCAAGAAAAAAGAAAAAGAATCCCTCCTTTAAAGTAAAATATAAATAAATAAAAAGAATGCTTCCTTTCCCCTCACACTCTGCACAGAAAGCTCCGTAATGGTGGAATTTGATCTTTTAACTTTTTTATTGTTGTTTTCTACTATCATTTATTTATTTATTTTTTGTTTTGTTTTGTTTGAGATAGAGTCTCGCTGTGTCGCCAGGCTGGGGTGCAGTGGTGCAATCTTGGCTCACCGCAATTTCCGCCTCCTGGGTTCAAGTGATTCTCCTGCCTCAGCCTCCCGAGAAGCTGGGACTACAGGCGTGCCCCACCACGCCCAGCTAATTTTGGTATTTTTAGGAGAGACAAGGTTTCACCATGTTGGCCAGGCTGGTCTCGATCTCTTGACCTCGTGATCCACCTGCCTCGGCCTCCCAAAGTGCTGGGATTACAGGTGTGAGCCGTGGCGCCCGGCCATAACCTCGACTCTTAATTGCCCTGCACCCGGCACATCCCCGATCACTCAATCAGGTTCTTCCTTGTGAAACGCGTGAGCCACCGCGCCCGGCCTTCTTTTTCTGGAGTGGAAAATTCCCTATGCTTAGAATGAACAGGAGCCAGCCCTTACGCACGTGATCGCGGCTCTCACTGCCTAACCATCCTCTGTTTTTTCCCTGCTGTTTCCCCCACCCCACCCCACCCCCAAATCCCACATACCCCGTTTCCTCCGTTCCTTGATTTGCAGTGTTGCTGTGTTGTCTGCACACGTATGAGCTTCAAATCCTCTCTGGATCAAGGAAGCTTGAGTGGGAGAGTTTAAATAACCTGACCATTGACAATTAGGCTAAAAATTCACACTTAAAATGAGCCCACTGAAGGATTCAAAACTATGACTAGGCTGGGCACAGTGGCTCATGCCTGTCCTCCCAGCACTTTGGGAGGCCGAGGCCGGCGGATCACTTGAGGTCAAGGGTTCAAGACCAGCCTGGCCAACATGGTGAAACCCCGTCTCTACTAAAAATACAAAAATTAGCTAGGCATGGCAGTACACGCCTGCAGTCGCAGCTACTCGGGAGGCTGAGGCAGGAGAATCACTTGGACCCGGGAGTCAGAGGTTGCAGTGAGCTGAGATCGCACCGTTACACTCCAGCCTGGGTGACAGAAATGAAACCCTATCTCAAAACAAAACAAAAAAAAGCGTGACCTCAATAATGCTTCGGAGTGGTTCTCTTGGGATCCTGAGTAGAGTGTGGGGACATTTCACAACTGGGGGATGGTCCCGGCATGGAGCGGGTGGAGGCCAGGGACGCTGCTCAGCACCCTGCGGTGCCAAGGATGGCCCCACCCAGAGAACAGTCCAGCCCCAATGTCCAGAGTGCAGAGCCAGAGAGACCTGTCTTCATTATTGGATAAAATACTGAATCTGGCCTGGCCCAGTGGCTCACGCCTATAATCCCATCACTTTAGGAGGCGAGGCAGGTGGATCACGAGGTCAGGAGGTCGAGACCAGCCTGGCCAAGATGGCGAAACCCCACCTCGACTAAAAATACAAAAATTAGCCGGGCGTGGTGGCCTGTGCCTGTGATTCCAGCTACTTTTGAGGCTGAGGAAGAAGAATCAATTGAACCCGGGAGGCGGATATTACGGTGAGCTGAGATCGTGCCACTGCACTCCAGCCTGGGTGACAGAATAAGCCTCCATCTCAAAAAAAAAAAAAAATTGAATCTGTCCCTTGCTCACACTGGACACCAGAATAAACTCCCGAAGGGGCAGATAGTGTAAATCAGGGGGACACCCCCAGCCCCTGGGACTCTCCTCTCTCCTTCCCCACTCAGGTGCGGATTTCAATGTGTGCAGCCTCCTGGGACCTCAGCAGGGCAGGGGATCGTGGGACTCAGAGTCTCTTGGGGGTCTGTGGAATCCCCAAAGATTCCAGTGTACCCTGGGAGCGATTCTGCCCCCCACCAGGGTACACTCGGTAATGTCTGGGGGCATCTGCTCCTGGCACGGAGTGGGTGGAGGCAGGGACGCTGCTCAGCACCCTGCAGTGCCCAGGACGGCCCCAGCCCAGAGAAGCATCCGGCCCCAATGTCCACAGTGCCCGGGGCGGGGAAAACCCGGTTGTAGGTGTTGAAGGTGACTGTAGCTTTCAGCTGAACAGAAATCGTAAGTGTTCGTCATTTAAAAGAAAAGGAAAAGGGGAAGGGCACGGTGGCTCACACCTGTCATCCCAGCACTTTGGGAGGCCAAGGCAGATGGATCACCTGAGGTCAGGAGTTCAAGACCAGCCTGACCAACATGGGGAAACCCCGTCGCTACTAAAAATACAAAAATTAGCCAAGCGTGGCAGTGGGCACCTGTAATCCCAGCTACTTGGAAGGCTGAGGCAGGGAGATCGCTGGAGCCCGGGAGGCGGAGGTTGCCGTGAGCCGAGACCATGTCAATGCACTCCAGCCTGGCCACAGAGCAAGACTCTGTCAGGAAGGAAGTTGGGGGGGAAGCGAGGGGAGAAAATAAAAATTTAAAAAATATTGGAATTAACTTGTGGCAAAAAAAGAAAGAGAGAGAGAGGGAGAGAGAAAGAAAGAAAGAAAGAAAGAGAAAGAAAGTAAAGAAAAAGGAGCCAGCTGTAGATGTGTGTTCCTGGGGCTGAGCAGGTGGGGACCCTGGCAGCTCCGGGGCTGCAGTGACTCAGGGCCCGGCCCCTGTGTGAACCTGTGGATCCCAAGGGTGTCACTGCGAACCCCTGAGTGGGCGGAGAGTGTGAATGCCTGCCCTAGACCCCAGTTTCTTTCTGAGAAGCAGAATGCAGAGAAAGGTTGGAGGAAGGGGATTCCCCGCGGGTCTCCCAGAAGAGCGGCCGAAGCTCAGAAGCAGGGCTTCCTGTTTCATGGACCGCCCCGGGGAAGCTGCCTCTGCTGGGCACTTTGCTCTCTGGTGCTTTTCAGAGTGCAAAGAAGAGAAAGAAGCCAATGTAATTTCTGTCTTTCTGAGAGAGGCTCTTGTGGGCAGTGTGTCCCAGTTCACTGAGAGGGCCGGGCATGGTGGCTCTCGCCTGTAATCCGCACAATTTGGGAGGCCAAGGCGGGCAGACCACTGGAGGTCGCGAGTTCGAGACCAGCCTGACCTACATGGAGAAACCTGTCTCTACGAAAAATACAAAATCAGCTGGGCGTGGTGGCAAATGCCTGTAATTCTGGCTACTCGGGAGGCTGAGGCAGGAGAATCGGTTGAACCCAGGAGGCGGAGGTTGCAGTGAGCCGAGATCGCGCCATTGCACTCCAGCCTGGGTGTCAAGAATGAAACTCTACCTCAAAAAAAAAAAAAAAAAAAAAGATCTTAGAGCCGGCAGGGTCAAGGACCCGGGCCAGGGTGCAGAGAGGAAGGGGCAAGGGGAGGGCAGGGCACCTCCCGGCACAGAAGGACAGTGGTGCTGATGGAACCACAACTGTAACACCCTTAACCACGGTCTCCGAGGCGCGCCATGGACATGGGGCCGTGGATCACTCTCTGGGCACTGCGGGGTGCTGAGCAGCGTCCCTGGCTTCCACCCACTCCATGCCAGGGGCACCCCCCAGTCCTGACAACCACAAGTGTCCACAGACATCGCCCAGTGTCCCCAGGGAGCAGAATCACCCTGGCTGGGACCCCCTGGGTCAGGGGATTCCACAGATTCCCCAAGAGACTCTGTGACCATGATCCTCTGCCCTGCTGAGGTCCCAGGAGGCTGCACACGTTGAAATCCACACCCTGAGTGGGGAGGAAGAGAGGAGGTGAGTCCCAGGAACTGGGGTCCCCCTGGTTTACACCGTCTGCCCCAACAGGAGCTTATTCTGGTGCTCACTGTGAGCAGAAATTCTACTCAATTGTTTTCTCAAATAATTTTCTTTTTTGAGATGGAGTCTCACTCTGTCACCCAGGCTAGAGTGCAGGGGCGCGATCTCTGCTCACTGCAACCTCCGCCTCCCGGGTTCACGTGATTCTCCTGCCTCAGCCTCCCGAGTACCTGGGATTATAGGCACTCGATACCATTCCTGGTGAATTTGTGTTTTTGGTAGAGATGGGGTTTCACCACATTGGCCAGGCTGGTCTCGAACTCCTGACCTCAGATGATCCGCCCACTCAGCCTCCCAAAGTGCTGGGATGACACGTGAGCCACCGCGCCTGGCCTTTTCCCGAATAATGAATTCAGGGTCCCCCTGGGCCCTGTGCACATCAGGGCTGGGTCCTTCTCTGGAGTAGGACCGTCTGGGCACCGCAGCATCCCAGGTCTCCACCCTCCATGCCAGGAGCACCCCCAAGTCGTGAAAACTACAATGTCCCCAGCCACCGCCCAGGGTCCCCTGGGGGCAGGGCCACCCCCAGATGAGAATCACTGCCCCAAGGGAAGGGCTGGGTAGGACACAGAAATAAGATGGGGGTACAGGCCGGGTGCGGTGGCTCATGCCTGTAATCCCAGCACTTTGGGAGGCCAAAGTGGGTGGATCATGTGCGGTCAGGAGTTCAAGACCAGCCTGGCCAACATGGTGAAACCCCGTCTCTTACTAAGAATGCAAAAATTAGCTGGACGTGGTGGCAGGCGCCTGTAATCCCAGCTGCTCGGGAGACTGAGACAGGAAAATCGCTTGAACCCAGGAGGTGGACGTTGCAGTGGGCCAAGATCTCGCCACTGCACTCCAGCCTGGGCAGCATAGCAAGACCCCATCTCTAAAAATTAAATAAAAAACAAAAATGATGGGGGCAGGGCTACAGGGGTCCTGCCTGGGCCCCCTAAGGAGGGCTGGACCTCCTCTCCTGAGGATCAGCCATGTGGGCCGGTGTGCGACAGACCTGTGGGGTGGGGTGATGTGGGGTCCCAGGCGGTCCCCTCCTTCCAGACATTGCCAGGCCCTGTGCACACTGAGGGGATGCAAGGGACAGGCTGAGTCTGTTCTCTATTCCCCCTCATCGTTCATGGAGTCCGTATTTGCAGATTCGCCTGCTTGATGGTGTTTATTTGTGAACCCCAAATTCCTGGGGCACTTTCCTGTCATCCTGGGACATGCGCAGAGGGATAGAAATTAGAATCGTGGCCAGTCGCAGTGGCTCACACCTGTTATCCCAGCACTTTGGGAGGCCGAGGTGGGCAGATCACCTGAGGTCAGGAGTTCGAGACCAGCCTGGCCAACATAGTGGAACCCTGTCTCTACTAAAACTACAAAAATTAGCTAGCTGTGATGGCACATGCCTGTAATCCCAGCTACTCGGGAGGCTGAGACAGGAGAAGTGCTTGAACCCAGGAGGCGGAGGTTGCAGTGAGCCCAGATTGCACCATTGCACTCCAGCCTGGGAGACAGAGCCAGACTCCGTCTCAAAAAGAAAAAGAGAAATTAGAGCGAAGGCCGCGTTCTGCCTTCCCGTTCACCTCACCCCAGGTGGACCTCGTCCTTATCACTGTCGAGGGAGCGCCTCGGAGTTTGAGTTTTTGTGCTCTTTTTTGGTGGTCTGCTGTTTGCAGTGGCCCCACGCATTGAGGTGAGGTCCCATCTTGTGTCCCTTGGGACCTCATGGAAGAACTGGTAGGAGGGAGAAGCTTCACTCAGACAGGAGGGAGAGAGCAGCTGTCCTGTTCTTCGATGGGCACTCAAGAAGGCGCCTTTAAAAGGAAACACCAGGCTGGGCATGGGGGCTCCTGCCTGGAATCCCACATAGAGAGACCTCGTCTCTACAAAAAATACAAAAATTAGGTTAGGTGCATTGGTTCACACCTGTAATCCCAGCACTTTGAGATGCCAGAGCGGGCAGATCACCTGAGGTCAGGAGTTTGAGACCAGCCTGGCCAACATGGAGTAACCCCGTCTCTACTAAAATACAAAATCTGGGCGTGGTGGTGGGCACCTGTAATCCCAGCTACTCAGGAGGCTGGGGCAGGAGAATCACCTGAACCCGGGAGGTGGAGGTTGCAGTGAGCTGAGATCGCGCCACGGCACTCCAGCCTGGGCAAGAAGAGCGAAGCTTCATCTCAAAAACAAAAAAGAAAAAATTAGCCAGGAGTGGTGGCGGGCACCTGTAATCCCAGCTACTCTGGAGGCCAAGGCAGGACAATCACTTGAGCTCTGGAGACTGAGGCTGCAGTGAGCCAAGACTGCCCTGTTGCACTCCAGCCTGGGTGACAGAGTGAGACCCTGTGTCCAAAAAAAACCAGAAAAGAAACACACAGAACAAGGTCATGTAACTTTCCTGAAGGTCAGGAAACTTTCCTGAAACTCAAAGGAAAGTAACCCTGCAAGAATATTCTCTAGGCGTGGTGATTCGGTATTCACAAACTCAGCTATTGTGATGACTTCACAGAACAAAACCACCACAAATAATGAGAATCAAATCGACTGTGTATATATCTATGTGTATAAATGTGTGTGTCTATATATACATACATATATATATATATATGTGACTAATAACTGACTGGGTGCGGGAGCTCACACCTGTAATCCCAGCACTTTGGGAGGCTGAGGTGGGGGGATCACTTGAGGTCAGGAGTTTGAGACCGTCCTGGCCAATGTGGTGAAACCCCATCTCTACAGAAAATACAAAAATTAGCCGTGCGTGGTGGTGGGTGCCTGTAATCCCAGCTACTCGGGAGGCTGAGGCAGGAGAATTGCTTGAGCCCGGGAGGCGGAGGTTGCAGTGAGCAGAGATCTCGCCATTGCACTCCTGCTTGGGCGACAGAGCAACAGTCTCTCAAAGAAAGAGAGGAGAGAGAGAGGAAAGAAAGAGAGAGAAGGAGAGAGAGAGAAAGAAAAAGAAAAAAAAGGAAGGAAAGGAGGGAGGGAAGGAAAGAAAACTATATAACTTAATTCTGGCCGGGCGCAGTGGCTCACGCCTATAATCCCAGCACTTTGGGAGGCCAAGGCGGGTGGATCATGAGGTCAAGAGATCGAGACCATCCTGGTCAACATGGTGAAACCCCATCTTTACTAAAAATACAAAAATTAGCCGGGCATGGTGGCGTGTGCCTGTATTCCCAGCTACTCAGGAGGCTGAGGCAGGAGAATCGCTTGAACCCAGGAGGCGGAGGTTGTGGTGAGCTGAGATCACGCCACTGCACTCCAGCCTGGGCAACAAGAGCGAAACTCCGTCTCAAAAAAAAAGCAAAAAACTGTATAACTCAGTTTTACAAAATCTGAAAATCACATAAGGAAAGGAACATCCACAATCCCGGCGCTGCATCCTTTGCTCAGACATCTGCACGCATCCTCTTATTTTTAAAAATTGAGGTTCTATACGTAGTTTGATCCTCTGCCTTTAAAACCTCTTTGCTGGCCAAATGCAGTGGCGCACACCTGTCATTCCAGCACTTTGGGAGGCCAAGGTGGGAGAGTCGCTTGAGCCCAGGAGTTTGAGACCAGCCTGGGCAACATGGCAAAACCTCATCTCAACAGGAATAAAAATTAGCTGGGTGTAGTGGCGTGCACCTGTGGTCTTAGCTACTCAGGAGGCTGAGGAGGGAGGATCGCTTGAGCCCGGGAGGTTGAGGCTGCAGTGAGCTGTGATCACTCCACTGCACTGCAGCCTGGGTGACAGAAAAAAAAAAAAAGAGAGACGGCGCCCATCGATGGCAAGGATGATGAAAATAATAGTGTGCTGATGAAAAGCGATTATTTCCACCCACCTATAAGCAAGCCTGAGAGAGAAACGCACCAAGTCACCCCATCAGAATGAGGAGCTGTGGTTCCCTAGTCAAGCGTCATGGCATAGGGCGAGGTTGAAGTCCGGTGGGTTCTGCGGCTGACCCGAGGGTGCAGGTGAGGGGGTTCCAGCATCTCAGCCACTGTCCGGATTCTGTGGATCAGGAGCTGAGGTCACACCGAGCTGGCCTGGGGACAACGTTCTTACTCGCAGTTTGTGATGGGTCAGAAGTCTAATTTCCCTTCTTTCTGTACGGTGGCATGGTGCTACGATCCCTTCGCTGACCCGGCCAGCCAGGGCCTCTCTGAGTCCTCTGGAGTGCAGGCGCCTTTGGGCAGGAGGGAGGAAAATCCTGAAGTCACTCGTTTCGTGAGTCTGTGCAAGTTCACTAGAGGGGCCCTGCTTTAGAGGCAGGACTGGGAGGAGGCCCTCACTCCTGCGCATGTGTGTGCACGTGTGTGTGCATGTGTGTGTCTGTGTGCATGTCTGTGTGCACATGTGTCTGTGTGTGCACGTGTGCCAGTGTGTGTGTGCACATATGTGGCTGTGTGCATGTGTCTATGTGTGTGCATCTATGCATGCACGTGTCTGCACATGTCTGTGCGCATGTTTGTGTGTGCATGTGTTCATGCATGTGAATGTGTGCATGTGTCTGTGCATGTGCATTTGTCTGTGTGCACGTGAATGTGTGTGCACGTGTGTGTGCATGTGAATGTGTGTGCACGTGTGTCTGTGTACGTGTCTATGTGCGTGTGTGCATGTTTGTGTGTCCACGTGTGTATACATGTGAATGTGTACACGTGTCTGCGTGTGCACATGTATCTGTGTGCGTGTGTCTGTGCATGTATCTGTGTGAATGTGTGTACACGTGTCTGTGTGCACATGTGCATGCATGTGTCTCCATGTGAATGTGTGTGTACATGTCTGTGTGCACATGCCTGTGCATGTGCACTTGTCTGTGTGCACGTGAATGTGTGTGCGTGTGAATGTGTGTGCACGTGTGTCTGTGCACGTGTCTATGTGCGTGTGTGCGTGTTTGTCCACGTGTGTGTACATGTGAATGTGTGTACACATGTCTGTGCGTGTGCACATGTATCTGTGTGTGAATGTGTGTGCACGTGTGTGCACATGTGTGTGCATGTGTGTCTCCGTGTGAATGTGTGTGTACATGTCTGTGTGCACGTCTGTGTGCATGTGTGCATGTTTTTGTGCATGTGTGCATGTTTGTGTGTCTGTGTGTGCGTGTGTGTGCATGTGCGTCTGTGTGTCGCGTTGGGAGGGGAAGCAGCGCCCTGGATGTCTATAGGTCACTAAGAGGTCAAGGCTCTCAAGTGGAGTGATTCTGCCCCCCCAGGCGACCCTGGGCGATGTCTAGGGACATTGTGGCCATCCCATCTGGGAGTGTTCCTGGCATGGAGCAGGCGGAGGCCAGGGATGCTGCTCAGCACCCTGCAGAGCCCAGGATGGCCCCGCCCCAGAGAAGCATCTGGCACTGGTGTCCCTGATGCTTGGGTGTGGCGAGAGACCCTGGCTTAAGAGAACATGCTTGTGCAGCCACCTCCTCCCTGCAGCTGAGACCCTGGAGCTTCCGGGAGAGCCAGGACTCGGCCTCCCCAGCTGGGCTGCAGGGTGGGAGGCCTCCCGCCGACCTCAGCATCCTTGGCCTCCGACACAGCCCCTGGGGCGCAGGGCTGCTGAGAAAGTGTGATGTGTGGGTGGCCCGGACTCCAGCCGACTCCAGCCCAGGAGCAGCGGCCGTGTGGCTCTTCTTTGTGTCAGTGGAAAAAACCCCATTGGTTTGTGGAAACGGCAAATGTTTGTGAAGGAAGAGGGGCTGGGCCGGCTTCGGGGACCGCAGGGGACCTTCGGGGCAGGAGGGAAACAGCCTCGGCCATGTGAACCCGGCCCAGCCTGGCATCGAGCAGCTCAGGAAGCTGGGCCTGGGTTGGGCCCGGGGCATCTGCTGACCTTCCCGGGCAAGCCCGCTGCAGGGCGAGCCCCGCTACGTTGGACAGGGCTCCCCTAGAGCTGAGAGTGGTGCAGCTCCTGGCTTCTCCTTTTTTTTCTCTTTTTTTTGAGACAGAGTCTCAGTGTGTCATCCCGGCTGGAGTGCAGTGGCGCGATCTTGGCTCACTTGTTTCTGCCTCCCAGGTTCAAGTGATTCTCCTGCCTCAGCCCCCCAGATAGCTGGAATTACAGGCGTGTGCCACCACGCCATGCTAATTTTTATATTTTTGGTAGAGCTAGAGTTTCACCATGCTGGCCAGGCTGGTCTCAAACTCCTGACCTCAAGTGATCCGCCCGCCTTGGCCTCCCAAAGTGCTGGGATGACAGGTGTGAGCCACCGCGCCCAGCCAGCTCCTGGCTTCTCAAAGTGGGGCCGGCGGCTCAGCAGCAAAGCAGTAGTGGCCTAACCGGAGGCACAGAACCAGGCATGTGGTCTCACCGTGTGCAAGTCTTGGCTCCGTGACCTGGGCCAGTGTAGACGCTCAGCAAGGCAGGAGGCTCTGCCTGCCTCGGGCCTCCCTGTCCACAAAATAGGAGGTTGCGTTGGAGCTGGAGGGGGCAGATGGCTGCCTGCCTCTCCCTCCAGGCCTTGGTGGGAGTCAGGAAAGACCATCAGGGTGGTCTCCATGGCCCCCTCACAATCCGTGCCCTCTGCAGCAGAGAAGGATGTGACGCCTGGCTTGATTCAGGGTCCGGCTTGGAGCAGAGGATTCCGTTCCATGGAAAACAAAAGCTCGATAGGGCCCAGGCCCACCCCACACCCCGGAGCCCACCACACCCCCAAGACCCATCACAGGCCCATAGAGCCGTCCTTCCCTTCCCGTTGACCTCCTGGCCCTGGCGGGACACGTCAGACCCGCAGCCCTCCTGCCCCCGGTATACCTGTCACTTCCGCCATTCGGGGTTAATTGGTTTGCCCCCCAGTTTCCATTTTCCACCTCTCCCTTTGCCTGGCACGTGGCTTCCATGAAACTAGAAATCAGAGATGGAAAAACACCCAAGTATTCCACGGGAAGGCTCCGCTCCAGGGCATTTTGTTTTTCTTGCACTGGTGTGTCTGATGGACCGAACTTTGAAGCTGGGGTTGGGGCCCCCTTGTTCTGCAATGGATTAACACAAGTTTCTAGAAGGTCATTTGCCCGGTTTTCCTGCAAGCGAAACTTCCATGTGTTTTCCGAACGGATCGGTGGTAAAGAATAAGGCCCATCCTGCCCCCTGCTTCCCAGAGGGCACCGGCATTTGGAATTCCCATGCCTCATTTTCGGTGCCAGCAGCATGGGTCTCCAGGAACAGCTGGAGGCAGCTCTGTGACTTCCTTGTAAGTAAAAAATATGTCACCACACTTTTCTCTTTCTCCTTTTTTAAACAGGGTGTGCAGCACACGGTGATTCCTAGGGAAACTAAAAAAGGTATGTGGCATTTTCTCTTACCTCACGGGCTTGGAATCTCTTGTTTTTTAGAAAAAGGAACAAACAAGCCTCAGTCCTTTATGTGTGCCTGACACATCGGGAGGCTGAGTCATCCCATAAAAGGGCTCTGGGCTCAGAGCCAGGAAACCTGAGTTCAAATCCCAGATCCCCTTTCAGCAGCTCTGCCCCGTTTGGGTGGGTTCCTGTCAGCTGTCTGCAGTGCAGATGATGTTCTCCGTTCTGCAGGAAGCTTGCAGAGATTAAACGAGGATGTAGATACCAAAATATAAAAGCGGCCGGGTGCGGTGGCTCACGCCTGTAAGCCCAGGCAGGCGGGTCACCTGAGGTTGGGCATTTGAGACCAGCGTGGCCAACAGGGCGAAACCCCATCTCTACTAAAAATACAAAAATTAGCAGGGTGTGGTGGCAGGCGCCTGTAATTCCAGCTACTCGGGAGGATGAGGCAGGAGAATCTCTTGACCCTGGGAGGCGGAGGTTGCAGTGAGCCGAGATCACGCCACTGCACTCCAGCCTGGGGGATACAGCCAGACTCTGTTTCAAAACAAAAAACAAAAAAATAAAATATGTAATATATATTATATATTATATGTAGGCTATATTATATATTATATAATGTGTGTATAAAATAGATGTATATATTTTACATATATATGTTTTACACACATACACACATATATAGATGTGTACACGGTGGCGTGCGCCTGTAGTCCCAGCTATTCAGGAGGCTGAGGCAAGAGGATTGCTTGAGCCCAGGAGTTTGAGGCTGTAGTGAGCTATAACGGCACCACTGCACTCCAGCCTAGGTGACAGAGCAGGAAAACGTGGTCTCTTAAAATATATATACATGTATATATATATATATGTGTGTGTGTGTGTGTGTGCCCAGTGTGGTAGCACATGCCTGTAATCCTAGCATTTTGGGAGGCTGAGGTGGAAGGATCGCTTGAGCCCAGGAGGTGGAGGCTGCAGTGAGCTGTGATCACACCTCTGCACTCCAGGCTGGGCAAAGAGTGAGACCAGGTCTCTAAAATAAAGAAAGAAGATATATAAAAATGCTGAGCACCGTCCTGGCATCTAAATCAGTATCTAAGAGATAGGAGTGGAACCCGAAACCACAGCCCATCTGTTTCATTCCTGCTTTTCTAGGAATCTGTCCATTTCACGTAGGTGACCTCATTGGGTGTCCCAGCGGTTCGTAAGAGTACGGCATTCTCTGCTCACGCTTTTTATTTCCATAAGGTTGGTAGTAACGTCCCCCTTTCATTTCTGCTTGGATTATTTGCATCTTACTTCCTTTCTTTTTTTTTTTTTTTTTTTGGTTTTGCTTTTGGTCAGCCCCGTTAAGGGTTTGTCAATCTCACAGCTCTTTTCAAAGAACCAACTTTCGGTTTCGTGGATTCAGCAGTTTTTCTCATCTAGTTATCGCTGCTCGGATCTTTACAATTTCCTTCCTCCTGCTGGCGGGGGGCTGCCTTTGTTCTAACTTTGCTGGTTCCTTAAGGCAAGTGGTCGGTTTGGTGGAAGACAGCTTTTCCCCTGGGGAGGCCGGTGTTGGAGAGTGGGGAGGACCGTTTGGGGATGATTCCAGCACATAAATTTTATTGTGCATTTTATTTCTGTTATTATTACATTGTAATATATGATAAAATAATTCCACAGCTCACCCTAATATGGGATCAGTGGGAGCTGGGAGCTGGTTTCCTGCAGCTAGACGGTCCCTGGGCCAGGCATGGTGGCTCACGCCTGTAATCCCAGCACTTTGGGAGGCTGAGGCAGGCGGATCACAAGGTCAGGAGTTCGAGACCAGCCTAGCCAACATAATGAAACCCAGTCTCTACTAAAAATACAAAAGTTGGCCAGGCGTGGTAATGAGAGCCTGTAGTTCCAGCTACTTGGGAGGCTGAGGCAGGAGAATCGCTTGAACCCGGGAGGTGGAGGTTGCAGTGAGCCAGGATTGCGCCACTGCACTCCAGATTGGGCGGCAGAGTGAGACTCTGTTTCAAAAAGGAAAAAAAATGCAGAAGAACCTAGGTTTACTCGCCCACCTCTCACCCGCTGCTATACAGCCCAGTTCCTAACAGGCCACAGACTGGAGGTACGGGTCTATGGCCCAGGGGTTTCAGACCCCGGCCTTAAGGTGTAAGGTGAAGTTGTAGAGTTGAGATCTTTCTCCCTTTTCCTTGCAAGTGATCACAGGCAGCAGCTGCTCTCAGCACTGCCTGCACTGTGTCCCACACGTTGTGGTTAGGTTGCGTTTCTGTCATCCTTCGCATCAGGGTAATTTCTAATTTCCCACATGGTTCCGTCCTGGGCCCATTGGCGGTTGAAGAGTATCATAATTTCCACATATCCCATGATCGATTCGGGAAGGAAAGCAGAGTCAGAAAGCAACTCTCGTGGCTGGGTGCGGTGGCTCACGCCTGCAATCCCAGCACTTTGAGAGGCCGAGGCAGATCACCTGAGGTCTGGAGTTCGAGACCAGCCTGGCCAACACGGTGAAACCCGTCCCTACTAAAAATGCAAAATTAGCCGGGCGTGGCGGCTCGTGACTGTAATCCCAGCTTCTCTGGGGGCTGAGGCAGGTGAATCGCTTGAACCTGGGAGGCGGAGGTTGCGGTGAGCCGAGATCACACCACTGCACTCCAGCCTGGGCAACAAGAGCAAAACTCTGTCTCACCAAAAAAAAAAAAAAAAGAAAGAAAGCAATTTCGGTTGGGAATGGGCTTCTAGCCCCTGATCTCGGGACCCTTTAGGAGGCTGCACGCCCCTTGGGGCTTGATGGTGAGGCGGAGGCAGGGCTGGTTTGGGGTGGGGGACTTTACCCTGGATTCTAGAACCAACAATCTGATGGCAACGTCCCCTGCGTGGGGCCAGTGGCAGGCGCCTGCAGTCCCAGCCACTCAGGAGGCTGAGGCAAGAGAATTGCTTGATCCCAGGAGTTCAAGGCTGTGGTGAGCTATGATCGCATCACTGCACTCCAGCCTAGGGGACAGAGCAAGACCCTGTCTCTTAAAAATATATAAATAAATAGGCTGGGTGCGGTAGCTCATGCCTATAATCTCAGCACTTTGGTGGGGCCAAGGTAGGTGGATCACTTGAGGTCAGGAGTTCGAGACCAGCCTGGCCAACACGGTGAAACCCCCGTCTCTACTAAATATGAAAAAGTTAACTGAGCGTGGTGGCAGGTGCCTGCAATCCCAGCTACTTGGGAGGCTGAGGCAGGAGACTCACTTGAGCCCAGGAGGCGGAGGTTGCAGTGAGCCAAGATCATGCCTGGGGGCCAGAGCAAGACTCAGTGTCAAATATATATATATATTTATTTATTTATGAATATATACATATTTATTTATAAATATTTATGTTTATATATTTCTTTTAAAATGTTTATATATTTATAAAAATATATTTATATATTTGTTTCTATTTATACATCTGTATATTTGTATTTATTTGTAAATAGATTTATAAGTATATAAAATAAATATGTATAAATTCAGAAATATTATAAAAGTAATTTTTAGAAATATTTATAGAAAATACATGGATTTATTTATCTTTATATGTAAATAGTGAAAGATGGCATGAAAACGTGATTGGCAGCATGGCCGGGCTTTTCGGCGTCCCCTAGATTTTGACCCCGAGGTGAGTGCCTCATGGTCTCACTCTAGTCCAGGCCTCACACACCTGACACTCAGGACGATGACGAAGACAGTGACGACTGCTGAGGGGTGGCCACGTGCCCGTGGCGTCTCGAGCAACCCTTTCACGTCCTCCTCCATGAAGGAAGCAGGGGTCCCTGCCCTCCCTCCTGTTTTCCTGACTGGGAGACCAGAGCTCCTTTGCTGGAGGTCAGACGGCCAGTGTGAGGTCCCTGGAGCCCACCCTGAGTCTGGTCCCCTGGGACACGCAGGTGCTGGCTGGATGGCAGGTGGCACAGAGCTGCCCAGGCTGGGCTCCCGTGTCTCCAGGCGGCAGGCTCAACCCGCCAGCCACGTGGCCACGTGCCTTGGGATTATGTCCCTACGTGGCAGCATCTGCTGGGAGGAATGACATCAGGCAGCTCTCATGGGCCCCTGGCTAAGCCCCCTGGCCCTGTTCCCAGCTGCCTGGCCATCCCTACCACGGACGCCTCCCAGGTCCTCGGCATCACCCAACTCAGCAACTCAGCGACTCAGCGCACACCTCTCCCATGTCCCCTGCAGGCCAGTCCCACTGCACTAATTCCTTTGGTTCTCCCAGGATCCCTGGGGAGGAGCAGGGCTCATCGTCCCCATTTTATAGATGGGGAAACTGAGGCTCAGTAGCCAAAAGATGCGCAAGCCCCGGGGGCAAGTCAGAGGCGGAGAGGGATTGGAGTCATGAGACTCTGGCCACAGAGCAGCTGCTGGCCTCTCAGGCCATGTGGGCCACCTGCTCCTCTGCACATGCCCCTCAGATCCCAGCAGGGCCACAGTCACGCTCCCTGGGGGACAGTCTCAGCAGCTGGGGCCTGGTGAGAATGTGAGCAGAGGAGGCCAGGCACACTGGCTCCTGCCTGTAATCCCAGCACTTTGAGAGGCCGAGGCGGGCGGATCACTTGAGATCAGGAGTTCGAGGCCAGCCTGGCCAGCATGGTGAAACTGCGTCTCTACCAAAAAATACAAAAATTAGCCGGGCTTGGTGGTAGGCACCTGTAATCCCAGCACTTTGAGAGGCTGAGGCAGGTGGCTCACCTGAGGTCTGGAGTTCAAGTCCAGCCTGACCAACATGGAGAAACTCTGCTAAAAATACAAAATTAGCCGAGCGTGGTGGCACATGCCTGTAATCCCAGCTACTCGGGAGGCTGAGGCAGGAGAATCACTTGAACCCCCGAGGCGGAGGTTCCAGTGGGCCGAGATCGCGCCATTGCACATTGCCTGGGCAACAAGAGCAAAACTTCATCTCAAAAAAAAAGAAGGAAGAGAAGGTAGACAGAGGAGAAGGCAGAGTTTACAAAGCAGAGTACGATTTGTACACCCATGTTCAAAGCAGTGAGATTCCCAACAGCCAAAAACAACTCCAGTGGATCACGAGGTCAGGAGTTCAAGACCAGCCTGGCCAACATGGTGAAACCCCGTCCTACTGAAAATACAAAAAATTATCCAGGTGTAGTCGTACGTGCCTGTAATCCCAGCTACTCGGGAGGCTGAGGCACAAGAACTGCTTGAGCCCAGGAGGCGGAGGTTGCAGTGAGCTGAGATCTCACCACTGCGCTCTGGGGGACAGAGCAAGACTCCACCTCAAAAGAAGCCAGCAAGAAGGGTCGCCCAGGGGGCTGGATGAGACGCTGACTCCCAGAGGCTGCCATGGCGCCTTCTGCATTCTACCCACTTCCTCTGAGCCGGTTTCGACCCGAACCCTCGTTCCACGTCCTGCAGGGATCCTGAGAGTCAGGGCGCCCAGCCCCGAGGCAGCCATGTTTCCCCTTTCCACCGAGGGCTGCAGGAGACCTCAGCACTTCCTGGGGCAGCCCAGGACTTGGCCGAGTTTCTGCATTAGCAAGAAAAGGCGTAATGGAATTTGGATAGACAAGAAAAGGGGATGTAAGCGTGAGCAAAACCACACACTCCATCTCATTGTTAGAAATTCCATGCGTGTCATCAAAACCTCATCTTGGGACAGAGGCCAAGACGAACTCACTGTCACAAGGATTTTTGTGCACACCAATCGTGCCGGCCCTGGCACCCCCGCCGTCACCCCGGGCCTGGTGGCTGACCCCGGACACGCGGCCCTATGGGTCCTCCCTCCTGGGCAGCTGGTGCCTGGTGCCTGGTAGCTGCGGCTGTGGTAGCTGCAGTGGTGCCTCTCCAGAAGGTTCTGCAGGAGAGACTGAAATTCCTTGCTTAGCATCACAAATCCCCATGTGAACCTCCAGAAGAAAACGCAGCCCCAGAGGGCGCGGCGGCTCACGCCTGTCATCCCAGCACTTTGGGAGGCCGACACAGGCGGATCATTAGGTCAGGAGATCGAGACCATCCTGGCTAACACGGCGAAACCCTGTCTCTACCAAAAATACGAAAAATTAGGTGGGCGTGGTGGCGAGTGCCTGTAATCTCAGCTACCTGGGAGGCTGAGGCAGGAGAATCACTTGAACCCGGGAGGCAGAGGTTGCAGTGAGCCGAGATCGAGCCACTGCACTCCAGTCTGGGCAACAGGGCGGGACTCCCTCCCCCGCAAAAAAAAATAGAGAAAAAAGAAAAAGAAAACACAGCCCCCTTGAAGCCCTCCCTCCACATCCTCCTCTGCATCTTAGGCCAGGTGCGGTGGCTCATGCCTGTAATCCAGCACTTTGGGAGGCTTTGGTGGGCAGATCATCTGAGGTCAGGAGTTTGAGACCAGCCTGACCAACATGGAGAAACCCCGTGTCTACTAAAAATACAAAATTAGCCGAGCGTGGTGGCGGGTGCCTGTAATCCCAGCTACTCAGGAGGCTGAGGCAGGAGAATCGCTTGAACCCGGGAGGCGGAGGTTGCAGTGAGCCGAGATTGCGCCACTGCACTCCAGCTTGGGAGACAGTAAGACTCCGTCTCAAAAAAAAGAAAAAAAAGAAAAGAAACTTGCCCTTTGCTGTGTCTGAGCATCGAGCCTTGAGCCAGACACAGCAGGCTCCACGCCAGGGTCAGGGTTCTCTCCAGGGGTCCTGACACTTTCCGGCCAAACCTTGATGTCCAGACCTCCTGCCCCCACGGGGTCCCTTGGATTTGGAGCTGTCTTGGCATTGAGGATTCAAGGTGTGTGTCTGGAACGGGGGCCCAGGAAACCCTCTGGTGGCCTCAGCCTGCCCACCTTTGTCACTTAAACCTGTCAGGACGCACACAATGTACACATATCATGAGAGAGCCCGCTCCTGGCCAGAACGTCCCTCGGACCAGGGTGTCTCAGTCTCAGGGCAGCCTCAGCATCACTGACATAAGGGTCAGATTGTCCTCAAGATAGGTCTTTTTATTTTATTTTATTTTATTTTTTGAGACAGAGTCTTGCTCTGTTGTCCAGGCTGGAGTGCAGTGGCATGACCTCGGCTCACCGCAAACTCCACCTCCCAGGTTCAAGCGATTCTCCTGCCTCAGCCTCCCGAGTAGCTGGGATTACAGGCGCCCACCACCGCACCCGGGTGATTTTGTATTTTTAGTACAGCCGAAGTTTATTCATGTTGGCCAGGCTGGTCTCGAACTCCTGACCTCCTGATTTGCCCGCCTCAGCCTCCCAAAGTGCTGGGGTTACAGGTGTGAGCCACCGCATCCGGCCGGTTTTCCGGGACTTTGTAACAACACCAGGGCTGGAAGGGGGTGGCCCTGGAGCTGTCACCCACAATGCTGGTGACATCTAGCCATTCTGATGACGTGACCTGGAACCCACGGGCCACAGCAGAGAAGCCCAAGCCTGGGGTCCACCTTTGGCAACGTGTGTGTCTGGACGACCTGGCCCCTGCAGCAGAGCCCAGAGGGGTGGGCGCATCCCGCAAGGCCCGTATTGGACTCTGAGCCCACAGTTGTGAGATGAGAAACGTGTGTCGTGGGTAGCAGTCACAATGTCACAAGGAACATCCAGGGAGCTGCTGGTGTGCCGGAAAGGGGTTTTAGTGCAGCCTGGCTGGGCATGGGTGGTTGTGATCAGGGGCTTTTCAGAAGGGTCTTTGCAGGATGTGTAGGAGTTTGCCCGTGCCCATGAGCAGCACCTACTGTGGATGGAGGTGGGGCAGGCACTCTGCCTCCAAGGGCTGCCCATGCCCGGGGGCCCCTGTGCTGGGAGAGAGATCGGCCCTGGGGCCAGAGTGGGTTCCGGGAAGTGACACCCTCGGTGACCTCCCTGCCCCACGGCCTCCAGCCCCCTCCCTCCAAGTGGCCTCTTTGGTACCCAGCATCTGGGGTGTGCCTGGGGTTGGCAGAACAACGGCCCCAAAGACATCCACGTCCTAATCCCTGGCAGCTGGGGCTGTGTCACCCCACATGGAACAAGGGAGTCTGCAGGTGGGATTGAGTGAAGGGCCCCGAGGCAGGAGACCACCCCTCTGGGTGATCCGGGGGACACAGTGACCTCACAGGGTCCTCACGGGAGGAGGCGGGAGGGTGAGAGTCAAGAGAGAGAGACTGAAAGAGGCTGTGCCATGGTCGTGAAGAGGCAGGAAGGGCCCCAAGCTGAGGGATACGGGCACCTCTAAAGACAAAAGGCAGGAAACGGAGTCTCCCCTGGAGCCCCCAGGAGGGACCATCCCTGCCCAGGCCTTGATTTTAACCCAGCGAGGCCCGTATTGGACTCTGAGCCCACAGTTGTGAGATGAGAAACGTGTGTCGTGGGCAGCAGCCACAGTGTCAAAAGGAACGTCCCGGTGCCGGTGTGCCAGGAAGGGGTTTTAGTGCAGCCTGGCTGGGCATGGATGGTTGTGATCAGGGGCTTTTCAGAAGGGTCTTTGCAGGATGTGTAGGAGTTTGCTGGGGGGCCTGGGTGGAGAAAGACCCACCTGTGCCTTGCTAGGGAGGCCTGGTGCTGCCCTCTGGTCTCTTCTCACCCCTCCTGCCCTTCAGCTCCCAAGGGCCACCGTCACGAGGCTGGCGCGGCCCCTTGCCCTGGCCTGGGGCCAGGATGACTACATTTCCTCGGCCGGGAAGCCCGCGACTGGAGTGACAGGAGTCGTGGGGCTCAGTGTCCTGGCCCGGCTCCAGTTCCTGGGCTTGCAAACCCTCACATGACCATGGTCATCCCCCACCCCGCCGACCCCACCGCTGGTGGGACAGAGACCAGCTTTTCTTTCCTCCTGCTCCCGTCACCGCGGCGACCAAACCCACGCTGGCCGCGAGTCACCCTCTGTCATCCGGCCTCTTTGTCTGAACAAGCCTGCTCATTCTTGGGCTCCAAGCTCCTGCCCTGCTGGTCTATTTTTCACTTTCTCGAGGGCACCTCATTCATTCCCTCTCTTCAGCCCCTTCTAAATATAGCTGCCTCGAGGACCGATTTAGCCCGGGAGCAAAGGGCCCGCGCTGACACGGACAGTCACAAGACGCTGTTTTCCAGCCAGGGCACGGCCCTCCCTTCCGTGTGGCAGCGCCCCTGCCCCGCCACTGCAGCCCTGGCCCTGCCTTGAGGTCACGGAGTCACCAACGGTCAGAGCCGGCACGGAAGGCCCCGAACACAGCTGCCCTCCCAGGCCCTGCTGGGGTGACCTGGCTCTGGAGGGGCTGCACGTGCGGGGCGGGGGTGGCCTGCCCTGGGTGCAGGGTTCTCGGCATGCAGACCCTGGTTGCTGATGGGGGCCAGGGGTTCTGTGGAGGAGGAAGCAGGTGTGGCCACTCTCAGATGTGTCTCTTATATGGAAGTTTCCGTGTCAGTCTGGCACCCGGGGTTCTGCGTGGTCCCCTCTTTGGTGTCCTGGTGAGGACGTGTGAGCCTTCTCAGGGCCGGAGGGTGGGGAGTGGGGGGACTGCATCACAGCTGCCCGGGGACACACTGAGACCTGAGCCTCGCCCTGCGGCTTCTCACCCTGATGCCCTGCGTCCTCTCTCAAAGCTGCGTGCACCTTTGTTTGTCTGTTTTTGAGGCAGAGTCTCACTCTGTCGCCCAGGCTGGAGTGCAGTGGCACCATCTCGGCTCACCGCAAACTCCACCTCCTGGGTTCAAGCAACTCTCTTGCCTCAGCCTCCTGAGTAGCTGGGATTACAGGCACCCACCATTATGCCTGGCTAATTTTTTTGTATTTTTAGTAGAGACGGGGTTTCGCCATGTTGGCCAGGCTGGTCTTGAACTCCTGACCTCAGGCAATCCACACGCCTCAGACTCCCAGAGTGCTGGGATTACAGGTGTGAGCCACCTCGCCCAGCCTTTTTTTTTTTTTTTTTTCTTTTTTGGGACAAAGTTTCACTCTTGTTGCCCAGGCTGGAAAATAGTGGTGCTGTCACAGCTCACTGCAGCCTCCGCCTCCCAGGTTCAGGTGATTCTCCTGCCTCAGCCTCCCGAGTAGCTGGGATTACAGGAATGCACTACCATGCCCGGCTAGTTTTGTATTTTTTTTTAGTAGAGATGGGCTTTCACTATGTTGGCCAGGCTGGTCTCGAACTCCTGATGTCAAGTGATCTACACGCCTCGGTCTCCCAAAGTGCTGGGATGACAGGCGTGAGCCACCCTGCCGGGCCTGTGTGCACCTTTCCGGTCTAAACCAGGGTCCCGCAGGCACCGCAGACATGGGAGCCAGATTGTTCTCTGGGTGGGGCTGTCCTGGGCCCTGCAGCGTGCTGAGCAGCGTCCCTGGCCTCCACCTGCTCCATGCCAGGAGCTTCCCCCCAGTTATGACAACCACAGATGTCCCCAAATGTTGCCCAGGGTCCCCTGGGGGGCAGAATCACCCCTAGGTGAAGCCCCAGGGAAAGAGGATTCCACAGACCCCCAAAAGACTCTGCATCCCATGATCCTCTGCCCTGCTGAGGTCCCCGGAGGCCGCACACATTGAAATCCACACCCTGAGTGGGGAGGGAGAGAGGAGGTGAATCCCAGGAGCGGGGGACCCACTGGTTCACACCGTCTGCCCCATCGGGAGCTTACTCTGGTGTCTACTGCGGGCAGGGATTGAACCCCGTTTTCCCCAAATGATTAATTCAGGAGTCTCCTCCTTCAGCACTGTGGACAGTGGGACGGGATCCTCCTCTGGGGTGGGGCCGTGCTGGGCACTGATAGGTGCTGAGCAGAGTCCTGCCTCCACCCACTCCCACTCCCTGCCAGGAGAACCCCGACAACCACAGATGTCCCAGGCATTGCCCAGGGCTTCCTGATGGGGCTGAGTCACTCCATTAAGAGCCACTGTTGGCCCAGTACGGGGGCTCACACCTGTCATCCCAGCACTTAGGGAGGCTGAGGCGGGCAGATCACCTGAAGTCAGGAGTTTGAGACCAGCCTGGCCAACATGGTGAAACCCCATCTCTAGTAAAAATGGGCCAGGTACAGTGGCTCACACCTGTCATCCCAGCACTCTGGGAGGCTGAGGCAGGCGGATCACAAGGTCAGGAGTTCGATACCATCCTGGCCAACATGGTGAAATCCCATCTCTATTAAAAATACAAAAAAATTAGCCGGGCGTGGTGGCGGGTGCCTGTAATCCCAGCTATTTGGGAGGCTGAGGCAGGAGAATCTCTTGAACCCAGGAGGTGGAGGTTGCAGTGAGCCGAGATCACGCCACTGCACTTCAGCCTGGGTGACAGAGCGAGACTCCGTCTCAAAGAAAAAAAAATTAGCTGAGCATGGTGTGGAGGGGGCGCCTGTCATCCCAGCTACTGGGGAGGCTGAGGCAGGAGAATGGCCTGAACCCGGGAGGCGGAGGTTGCCGTGAGCTGCGATCGCGCCATTGCACACTGTTTTCAGGGACTGCCGTGAGATGCTCTGAGGTCCTCATGGCTCCCGGGGTTGCGCATGCTGAGGCTCTCGTGCCCACAGTGGGCACACACATGGACACAGGTGCCCGGGATGCAGCTCTGCACACCCAGCTCCCCCAGCTGCAGGACGGGGCAACTTGCTTCACGTGCCTGGGAGCCTTCTCTTCTCTCCCAAACTGCCGTTCCATTCTGTTTGCGTTTGGATGTTTTCCTCTCTGAACATAACAGCCTGTCTCTCCCTGTCTCTGAACACCGTGTTCTCAGCAGCAGACACCCCTCCACGGGACAAGCTGACGTTTCCACTCCAAGCTTTGTCTCCCCCTCCTGCAAAATCTGGCTGGAGGTTTTGTTGTTTGGGACTTATTTTTCTTCCCTTGTTTGTGGCAGGCAGAGGTTTGGCGGGGCGGGGGGCGGCGGGGATGGCCAGGCCCCCAGGAGGAAAGAGTGCAGGAGTTCTGTGAGCTAGAAGGCTGCTGTTTCTGGAAGTTTTAAAGCCAGATCAAGGCGGCTTCTGTTCTCGTCCAGGACCAGGCGTCGCTGCTGCAGGCCAGCCACCCCTCCCTGACGCCCTCAAGGCCACCTTCCCCCGGGGCTGACTCACCCGGCTCTGCCGCTGCGCCGCACAAGGCTGGGTCTGCTTTGATGAGCACACTGGAAAAGCGCAGCAGCCTCATTGTGGAGCTGCCTGGAAGCTGCCGGAGCCCCCCGGAGCCCGGAGCCCGGCCGAGCTGGAATTCACTGAGCCTGACTTCCTGAGCCATCAGGAGAGAAAGGCTCCTGCGCTCAGGAGCTGGTTTCCAGGAAGCAGCGGTGGGGGATGGTTTGCTCGGCTCAAGGAGAAGCCACCTGAGTCTGCAGGGGTCTTATAAGTGCTGCATCCATCTCAGGGCTGGTAAAAGCAAAATTGCAGGCTGGGCACACGCAGGGTGCATGCTCTCGGAGGCTGAGGCAGAGGGATCACTTGAGCCCAGGAGTTCGAGACCAGCCTGGGCAACATAGCCAGACCCCAGCTCTAAATGAAAAAAATATTAAAAATTAGCCAGGGCCGGATGAGGTGGCTCATGCCTGTAATCCCAGCACTTTGGGAGGCCGAGGCAGGCAGATCACCTGAGGTCGGGGGTTCGAGACCAGCCTGACCAACATGGAGAAATACTGTCTCTACCAAAAATACAAAATTAGCCAGGCATGGTGGTGGATGCCTGTAATCCCAGCGACTCAGGAGGCTGAGGCAGGAGAATCCCTTGAACCCGGGAGGCAGAGGTTGCAGTGAGCAGAAATCATGCCACTGCACTCCAGCCTGGGTGACAGAGTGAAACTCCATCTCAAAAAAAAAAAAATTAGCCGGGTGTGGTGGTGCACACCTGTAGTCCCAGCTACTCAGGAGGCTGAGGTGGGAGGATCTCTTGAGGCCAGGAGGTCGAGGCTGCAGTGAGCTGTGATTGCGCTACTGCACTCCTGCCTGGGTGACAGAGCAAGACCCTGTCTCAAAAAAAAAAAGGAGGCCGGGCATGGTGGCTCACTCCCAGCATTTTGGGAGGCCAAGGCAGGTAGATCACTTGAGGTCAGGAGTTCGAGACCAGCCTGGGCAACATGATGAAACCCTGTGTCTACAAAAAAAATTAAAAATCAGCCTGGCGTGGTGGTAGACGCCTGTAATCCCAGCTACTCAGGAGACTGAGGCAGGAGAATCACTTCAACCTGGGAGGCAGAGGTTGCAGTGAGCCAGGATCATGCCACTGCACTCCAGCCTGGGTGACAGAGTGAAACTCCATCCCAAGAAAAAGAAAAGGAAGCAGGGCATGGTGGCTCACACCTATAATCCCAGCACTTTGGGAGGCCTTGGTGGGCGGATCACCTGA
>CAUYLG010075126.1:0-11036 GCA_963573385.1 Cacajao melanocephalus | reverse complement strand
TTGAGGGAGAAAGACCAGAAAGGAAAAGTGGAGAAAGGATAGGTGGCTGAGAGGAAAAGACAGAAAAGCAACTCCAGGGCTGGGCACGGTGGCTCATGCCTGTAATCCCAGCAATTTGGGAGGCTGAGGTGGGTGGATCACCTGAGGTCTCAGGAGTTCAAGACCAGCTTGGCCAACATGTTGAAACCCCATCTCTACTAAAAAGTTAGCCAGGTGTAGTGTTAGGTGCCTGTAGTTCCAACTACTCGGGAGGCTGAGGCAGGAGAATCGCTTGAATCCGGGAGACAGAGGTTGCAGTGAGCCCAGATGGCACCACTGCACTCTAGCCTGGGTGACAGAGCAAGACTTCATCTCAAAAAATAACAATAAAAAATAAAGAAAAGAAAAGCAATTCCAAAATACCGAGTTGAGTACTGAGGCTCTCGTGTAGAAGCTGCAGGCACTGGACCGTCTCCCATGAGTTGGCCAAAGGCTCTTCCTGGGCTTTCCTAGACAGGGGTGGGGACAGCCTCAGGGGCCAGGAGGCTAGGTGCTGTCAGCGTGGTTTCCCGACCACCCGTCCCTGGCTAATAACCTCACAGCAAATGTGGCCATGCCAAGTCCTTCAGGTATCAGTTAAATTTCCTCCTCTTCTTCATGAATTTGTATTATTTATAAGACACTTGACACACGTTTAAACACTTACATAGCTCCTGCGACTCAGGAAATAGGTCTTGTTCAGCTGAGGGAAAAAAAGCATGTATAAGGGAGTTAACAAGGGCTGATATTTTTTTACAACATTCTTTAAAAACTGAAAAACCTCTTTAAACACCAGGAACAGCTTAAATAATTCACCGTGGGCCTGAGGGGGCCGTGTGGACGTTTCCCTCGTGGGTCCCTTTCTGGCCTCGGCCTCCCCTGGTGCCATCGCCACTGTGGGCGTCGGGCCATGGGCTCCAGGCCTCGGCCCCAGCAGTTCTGGGCTTCCAGGGCCCACAGGGGCCCGGGGCAGGGTGGGTGCCGGCTGGACCTGGGGAGCCTGGACCCCGGAAGCGGGTCGAGGCGGGCCGCGCCCTTTGAACCCTGGGTGCGCGGGACGTCGGGAGCAAGCGGAAGTGCGGCCCTCGAGGCGGTTGCGGCCTGTCAGGGCTTGGAGCGAGTGGCTCAAAGGCCTCAGCCTCAGCCTGGGCCTGGGCCACAGCCCTGGGAGGCGGACGATGCCTGAGGCGCTCTGTCCTCGGCCCACCCTGGGGACTTGTTTGGCCGCAGGAAAGGATCAGGAGAGGCAGCTGCCCTTCTCCCACCGGCCCTAGGCTCCCGCGGCAGGCCGATGTGGGAAAGAGGAAGGGGCCCGCGCCGAGGCTCTAGGGGCGGCTCCTAGGCCGGGTTCTCGGTCTTCAGGCCCTCCTGGAGGTGGTTTTGCGGAGGCGAGTTGAGGGAGCTACGTTCCCTTACATGCCCGAAGGCCGGGGAATCGTGAGGCCGGGCCTGCGGGCGCGGTGGGAGGAAGGAGTGCGAAGCGCGGCCGCCGAGCTCGCTGGGCGCCGGGCTAGGTCGGGAGGTGGGGATGGCGCCGGCGAAGGTCGCCGCGGCGGAGGGAAGCACCTGCCCCCGCCCACCTTGACCCAGAGGCCGCCGCCCTCCTGCCCGGCGCGGAGTCCCCGTGCCCCTCCTGGGCCGTCCGCGCGGGGGTCTCAGGATGGCGAAACCCGGGACCTCGCGGCCCTCGAGTGCTCCCCTGCCAGGAGGCGACCTAGGTACCCTTTATCGAGCCCCAGCCCCCAGGGCAGAGAGAGTTCGACGTTCCCGAGGAGGGAGTCTCCATGGAGGAATTCGTCCTGCTTCACTTCCAGAGTTGAAAGCCTGGAGGCCGTCGGTTCTGCAAAGAGGAGCACTCGGGCGCGGGCTAGCAAGCAGCTGATGAAAATAATTGTCCTCGAACACACAGCCTTGCGCCCAGGGGCGCGCGTGCACACACGCGCGCACACACACACACACACACAACTTGCCTTCTCTAGGCTCTCAACCTTAGTATTCTGGGCATGCAGTTTTCAACAACTTGCTTGACACAATAACAAAGACATTTAAATACCAGGACGCAGACTTCACTTTTTAACCTGCTGTGAGGAGCTACTTTCAAAGCTTCCCCACCGCGAATAAACTGACAAAAAATATGGGGTGCACTTATAAATTAAACACCTTACCCTCAAAGCAACATGCGTTAATCAGGTTTCTAAGGCAATAGCCATCTCTGTCTTTTCCTATTCACCCAAATAATGCCCCAAGAAGGAACCCCTTTACACAAGAGAGAGCTGGGGAAAAAAATGAATTATACCCATTGCTAGTAAAAAATCATCTTAAATCAATAGAGCACCACTTGAACTTGAGTTTCTATTGTTTCACTGAATCATCAATGTTTTTAATTAAACAGAGCTACCCTTTCTGTTAAAACATTACATAAAAGGGTTAGGTTTCTACTTTTGTTGAGGCAGCTGGCGTTTGTTGGCTGTTGTGTTTGAGCAACAGACTGTTCAATAGAAGCGAGAAATAGCTCAACGCGCTCTTAATAGACCTGTTTCAACAATGTACCTTGAAAAGGAATACATTGTGTTATTGTGTTAGTTTGCTACAAACCTATTAAAAGAAAAATAGCATCCATCAGGTCTAACAAAACGCATTTGTATTATACGTACTTATCTGCTTCAAATACACTTCTTGGCACAATGTCTAGAATTCAACTAGATCATCAAGAGCTGGACAGGAGAACACGTACCAGTTAGGTAATGATACACGGGCTAAAAATAATAATAAAGAAAGGTCTTAGCAGACGGTAATTGCTACTTTTTTGTTTGTGTATCATGAGAAATACAGGGAACCCTACTTCAATTAGAAATATATTGCAAAGTGTGGACTCCTACGACAAAAACAATTTTTAAAATATTTGTAGCATGGGAATATTGATCCAAATCCCATATTTGAAACGAATCTGATACACTTTCGATAGGAATTTGTTTCAGAGAATGATTCAGGGCAGAAGCGACGCATTTTTAAAGCAAAATTAAACAGCGCAAAGAGCCGGGCTCTTTAGGGAAATGCGCGAAACAAACAAATCGAAAGCAAGCGTTCCAGCCAAGAGGTTGGGGAGCAGCATTGTCTGGCAGTAGGAAAGGAAGTGCTTCTTGAAAGTGCTTTCTTAAAAATGATTTTCTAAACTTATTTTGTTGCATTTTAAACACAAAGTGAAACTTGAAGCAAAGAAATAGGAGACGTTCCCGCTACCGAACAGAACCTACGGTCTATTGCAGGAAGGACTGCCACTTGGACCACAGACCTTTAGAAAAAGCAGAGAGGCAAATGATTAGGCTAATTTAACGCTGAGATCTGCTTAGCAGAAAAGACACCCAAAGTAGCATCTGTCAGAAGAAAACATCTTTTGCTTCCACACAAGGCACTCGATTTGGTTTCCAACCTTGAGTTCCCAACATTCAACTTTCAAGTGCAAGAATGTTGGGGGCACAAGAGAATAGCAGATTGTCTACAAGTGAACACAATTGTACAAAAAAAGAGACAACGTAAGTTACAATGACACCCTATGTGAGATAATCTACTTTAACAAATAGGTAGAGCAATATTTTGCCCAATAAAGTCAATCATTTGTTACATTTTTGAATAACTAAATTATCATATGAAGATTTAGAAAAATGTTACCCTGAAACTTTAAACGATAGTTTAGCCATATTACAAACTAGCTATTTTAAACTTTTGTAGAAGGCATTTGAAGTCAAATGGCTACGACTGTTCTCTTTAGCTGAAACATTTTTTTTTTCTTCTCAGGAAGGGTGTGTGTGAATGATGTGTGTGCATTTTGGAAGGTAGTTGAGATGAATTTGAATAATACTTAAGACTTTTCACTAATGTCTCCCCCTAGTCCAAATTTACTTTTAAAATTGATTCACTTGGATTTAAAGAGTAGAAATGATATAATAAACCACAAATTACAGATTGTAAAATTAGTTTCTCAAATTTATAAGATTTTTGGAAAAAGTCTACATTTTCAAGGTGAGATTTTTTGATGTATCTGATAATTTACCAAATATGAGAGGAATGTCATAATAAAATTGATTTTGCCGTGATGTGAAATGTTTATTGAAGCTTTACAAAGTATTTGATTTCCATTTAGAACTTTTAGAAATATTTGTGTGTCTGAAGTTGAACTATCTAGAGTGAAATATTCAATGCATTTTAATTTCAAGAGATTCTTCAGATAAACAAAGGATCACCAAAGATATCATTTGAAAACCCAGCAAAGGAAGAAGCGTGTTTTAGAAGACTGTAATCTGATTCTTTGTTTTGTTTTTGGTCTTGAAAATCCTTGATTCTCTACTTTTGCAAATAATTTTCAATAGTATATTGAAGCCAAATATTTTTTATTCCTCTAAAGTTAAAAAAAAGTCCACATAGTATGTACTATGATTTGTCTCGCTTTAAACAATAAGAAGAGTATTAGATTATTAGATTTCTTTCTCTATCCCTCCCAAATTTTTCCTAGAAACTTCTGATCTGTTAATTTATCATCACTAATATCTAGAAAAGTCTTAACCAATCAATTCATACAAATATTTTTACTACCGTTGATCTTAAGCAGCATCTAATTTGAAAGATTTTACAGAGTACATTTTCAAAGCATCAAGCATCTTTACAGTTTGTTGGTCTGCCTTCAGTAGGTAAATGAGTATCATTTCAGATTTCCTTTCAGCTTCTTTTGCCTTTTAACTCACAAGTATGGGAAATAAGAGAGGTTAATGTTTTTAAACATTTCTGCCACACGCGATTATTTCAGTGGCATTCTCTGGTGTTGTGTCTGAAAAACGGGTGGCCGAGCCTGCTGCCCGCAGCGCCAGACATTCAGCCGGATCCACCCCTGGGCACAGTCATCAGAAGGAAGAGATTCAGCTTCCAAACTTGATTAAAAACAGCCCAACGATTTCTGCCCCGTTAAAGAACTGTGTGATTGGAGAAGCTGAGTAAATTGCCTCAGAGAGGAGGTGGCTGAGGTCTATGTCTCTTTCAAGAGGGAGCACCGAGAAGCTGAAATAGGCAGTTAGACAGTGTGCTGCGGAAGGGCAGCTTGTCCACCAAAATCTGCAGTTAAAGTCCACTTTACAAGATTTAGGCGCTGAGAAGGAGTGATTCTTCCTTATAAATTTTCACCTTAATCTGAAAGGAAAAAGAAAACGCACACACTTGCCAAAGACCTACAGAGATGCTTAGGAATTGTTAACTTCTTTATGAATTACTGAGGCCTTTTGTTTTCTTTCTAGAAAATATTTCAAAATATGCTTCTCCCCTGAAAGTTAAAATCTGAAAGATATAATTACAAGAAAAACACTAAGAGGGGGAAAATGAAGTAGGAATGAAGAGGATGTAGGTTGGTGAATAAAATAGATATCTGTCAGCATCTTTTTAATAATACGTTGCTGTTCTTGTTGTTTGGTTTGTGATATTTTTATAATAAAAACAAGACATCAAAACAGAAATCCAAATATAAATGAAAGTGGGAGGTTTTCTGGTGTATTTCAATGCTAAAATGAACACTATGTCTGTATGTGCCTGTGTGTTCTCCTTCAATTCAAATTTTTATTCCAGAAAGTGGTGCAATTTGTTACTTTTTTTTTGTGGGCACAGGAGGAGGAAAATATGATACATTTGGGGATTTTTCAGTAGAGCTGTGTTTAGTTTTAATTTTCCTGTATTTTAAAATAAACACTTTGACCAAAGCATGTTTGATCTTTGCAAGAAGGAAGTATACATTGTGAAGGAATGTGCAGCGGTTGGGTATGAAAATGGGGTTGTGACTCACAGCTGCAGGCAGAAAAAAAAAGGCGTCGTAGTGTCAGCCAGAGGTGTTCAGTCTAATAATTCAAGCTGTAAACTGTATCCCCTAAAATTACCTACATAATAAATCATTGTGCAAAGAAAAAAAAAGTTTGGACTGAAAAGTGTAAGTGAAACAGAATCCTCAGGAGACTTCAGTACTGGGACCTATTGGCAATGAAGTGAAATACAGGTTTATTTTGTCCAAAACTTTAAGGATCAGAATAATATTGGAAATTACTCTAGCACAGCTGATTTTTTTTTTTTCTGGCTTGGGTTTCAACACATTTCTACATTGTCACAAAAATAGGCTTATATATATTTTTTCTCTCCTGATCACACAGTTGAAACTACTTTATAGGATTTACAGTCAACTTATGCAGTTTCAAAAAAAAAGTCAATTCAGGAATGGCTTTATTTTAATAAAAATTATTATAGGTAAGTTATCAAATGTATATCAAGAATGGAGGCAGAAATCTTTCAGACAATTCTTTTAGATTGCTGTCTCATATTACAGTGTTGCTTATAGGTACCAGAGAAACCACAAAATTTATGTTACGTAGTAAATTAGCTTGCCTAAGAATTCACTGCTAGGTCGAAATACTTAGACACTGCGGTTGGCAAAGCCAGTGCCAAGTCCTAGAGACTGAGAAACGCGAACGTTTGGGGACAGAGTGCACCGTTTGGAGTAGAAAGGCTCCGTGGCGGGAGAAAAGATGCAATTGTCAAGAGGAAGTTTAAAGGCCAAGGACACACGAAGTCTTTGAAACAATAAGGGTGAAGAAGTCAAGAAGCAGACTCGCCAAAGCCACACTGAAACAATTTATTTTATAGGATCCCTATATTTCCATAATTAGTAAACAGAGCCACACTGGAAACACGGGCTGTGGGCTCTCGAGCTCACACGGGCATCTCGAAGAGGACAAGGTCAAGTTGACACGGTTCTCTTTCGCCTAGGCATTTCACAGGAAAATAAGAGGAGGGAGGCTGGAGAAAGCTGACTCCAGCGAAGTTTGCAGTAAGGATTAACTGGAAAAAGGAAGTCCACAGCAATTAAAACCCCTATCTTGGCTCATTAGTATTCATGACTGAATGTCCAGCTTTTCTGTTTATCTTTCTCCCAGGATCAATATCCGAGCAGCGTGGGCCTGGGAGGAGCCCAAGTTGGGCCCGGCGTGCGCCTGACCTTTCGCGCCCTCCCTCCAGGTCAGCGCATCTTCAGAACCGCCAGCCAACGCCGCACAGGCGCTCATTAAATCCACCATTCACCGGCAGGCGGGCAGAGGCTGCGAGACAGGCCCGGGGGTGGAGACCCGGCCAGGGGCACGCAGACCCAGCCGACTCCAAAGAGTTTCGGGAAACCACACTCGGCCATCCTAACCACTGTGGGCCCAGTGGGCCAAGAGAAAGAAAAGAACAAGAACCAGCCCTAGCTGCAGCGGGAGGCTCCGGCGCGGCTCCTGGCAGGCCCTCGCTGGCTCGGCCTGGTTCCACACCCGAAGTTTAGGGGGCTTCGGAGGGGGGGGGTTGGGCAACATAAGAGCCCCCGTGAACAGGGGACCCCACGCCCACCTCCAGCTCTGCCAGTCAGGAGCCTCTGCAGGTCTCCGCCGGCCTCCGCGGAGTCAGTCACTGAGCGTTAACTGCGATGGTTATCTTTGACATTAATAACATTATTATTATTTCTACCCCCCACCTTCTCTAGCAGCTCTGAGCTCCCTTCTGCTCCCCAGGGCCACCGGCTTGGCCTCTAGGACAGAGAAAACTGGCTCCGGGAGATTTGGAAAGGCAGAGGTTGAGGCCAGGTTTGGAGGATGCGGGGACCAGGCAGCTCTTCCCTCACTCCAGATTTCCTGGGAGGTGAGGGGGCGCCCCCCTCCCTACACCCGAAAGCCTGCAGGGCACGTGGGCAGGTGGGGCCGCCTGGCCTCTCGCAGCCCCTGAAAGTGGACCTGGGAGACTCGACTGCTGGGAGCCCGGCTCAGCCCAGTCCCACGCCAGTGGCTCCAGTGCGGGCCTCGTGAGTGCCGGCCGGGCGGAGGACCCTTCCAAGGCCGAATTGGGTTGAGAGCGCAGAGCAGGTCCGGCCGCCTCCAAGCGACGCTAGAAAGGGCTGGGGGAGGTAGGAATGGGCGGAAGGGTGCGAGGAGCGTCTCCTGCTGCCCACATTCACCCCATTTCTGCAGCCTCAGGTCCTTCCAGCTCACGCGAGCCCGTGGCTAGGAGGTGCGGAAGCCGAAGGAGGTGAGGATGTGTGAGCATATGGTGTGAGTGAGTCGGTGTGTGTCTGTGTGCGCGCGCGGGCGCACCCAAGCAGGGGACACCCCCCCCCGCCCGCCACTCTGACAGGCAGCTGCGCTGAGCCTCGTCTCGCTTCGTGGGGCAAGAGGGATGCCGGAGGAGGCCAAGGCCTAGAGCAGGAGAAGGCGAAGCAAGGTGTCACCTCTTCAAAAGCTCGTTGGTCCCTAGGAACAAAAGAGAAACTTGGGAGAGCGACGAGGGGGCCCCAGCACCAAGAGTTCTCGGACTGCCGGGGCGGGGCAGGAGTGGGAGGACCCTGGTCTGGAGTTCCCCCGCCGGGGATCTTGGCTGTGGCAGCTCGGGGGCGGGGCGAGGCCTGGACTCGCTGGACCTAGTCGACCACAGCCTTGACCGTGAACTCAGACCTTCTGGCTGCACTGGTTATGGCTTACAGAGTTCTCATTTGCAACACCCGATTCAAATGGCCATGGAGGCCTTTTCGTGCTCAGGCACCCAACCGGACTAGCCTGTGGGTTTTTGCCCAACCACCGGATCTAGTCTGGAAAGATCTTCGTTTTTTTCCCCTAAAATAAAAACCCAACAATGATGTGGGGTCCGGAAGGGTGAAGTGGAGGGGAACTTCTTCCGGCCCTGTTCTGAGTTGCCAGTTAAAAATAGAAACCGTTCATTTCGGTCTGTTGGGGGTAACAGTGGGCCAAGGAGCTCCAAGTTTTTGTGGAACCAGAGTGATATCAGACTACAATCATCAATCCACAAATCATTATTGAACCCTTGCTTTGGGTTTCAAGGACCTCTTTCTGGGACACGTGCCTGCTAAAGTGGAAAAAACCTACCCAAAGGTCCAACCAAGTCTTGACCGGGTGTGATTTTGAGGCCTTGATCGCTCAGCCCTTGGAAGCAGGCCTAGTGCGCCCTTCCGATCAGTTCGGTGGAGTAGTGTGGGAGAGGGTAGGATCCGAGTGTCCCTGGTGGGGGCATAGTGGGTTTCCACGGGTCCCCGATGCCATGGGTGAGCTCACCAGGGACCTACCAGGACACATATTCCCCCCCCTACCCCCCCACCCCCACCCCCGCCTTCGGACCTGGAGACCCGTCACCTCCCCAGCCCAGGCCTTCCTTCCCAGCCAACCCTGGGATGCAGAATAGCACGGAGTCCAGGGAAACCCGAGCCTCCGGTACAGTCTGTGATCTGCCCTTGATCTCAGGGTTTTGTGCGGAAAATAAAACCACTTGAGACTGAAAACATCCGTCTGAAAAAGAGACAAAGGGGCTGGGGGTGGGGAAGAGGAAGAGCGAAGGTGCCGGTCCAGGGAAGAGCGCCGGGCAGCTTGGGATGGGCTTGCGGGGCCTAGAACGAGTTTCTTCCCTCGCGTCCAGCCCGGCCTTGGCCCCAGCAGCCTCCCCTTGCCCACGCCCCGAGGAAAATCGACGCGGCCTCTGATCCTGTAGTAACCTCCTCCTCGCCCCGAATTTCGTGGGATATCACTGAACCAGGGAAAGCTGATACCGAGCTAGTTATCATTGTGGGCATTAATAATGCAGTGAGGATCACGATAATTAATAATAATAATGACGGGACTCCCGAGGGGCCTCCAGCTGCCTCCGGATAAAGCGACCCTTGCGCTGAGGAGAGTTCTTAGGTGGTGGATGGAGCGGAGGGCAAAGGAAGCCGCTCTGAGCACACTGAAGTTCAAGTTGAAGGCGGCGGCCAGCAGAAATCGTGCTCCGGCCGCTGCAAGATGGGCCTCCCTGCGGGCAGCGACACGCAGCGCAGCGCAGCACAGGGTCCCAGAGAGGAGTAAGGGCTGGCTTCAGTTTTGTGTCTCTGGAGTCAAGGCAAGAGCATGTTAGCATTCAGGTCTGGGGTGGGGTTAGGGAGGACGCCCGTCCCCCCCAACCCCAACCCCACCCCCACCCCCAGGCCCAGGCCCAGGCGCCTGAATGCGGTGCAGGCTTTTGGGCCGCGAGCCCCTGCGCGCGTTCTCAGTTGAGCAATTTTCACATCTTGACACTTCTGCACTACTGCCATCTCCCCTCCCCTCCATCCAGTCCTTAGGATTAGAAGGGCAGAAGAGAAAGGCATCAGGGAGAGAGACTGGACCACCTTGTCGGGTCCGTGACTTGTTTGGATAAAGCCTCGTGAAGCGACGGACCGGGAACTGGGAGCTCTTTCGAGGGAAAGCGGCTCCCGCCCGCTCCCTAAGTCCTAGGGTGGACTCGGAGACGACTCCCAGGCTGGAATCTGCCTGCTCCATATTTTATTTTCTGCTGAAAACTAGGATCAGTGCCCCCGGACCTGAAGGGGCCTCAGGCGACTCTCCGACTTTGAGATGAGGGAAGTAATCGAACCAACTCAATGCTGTGAGCTCGGCCACCTTATTGCCGTTTTCCTTCTTCCCCAGATGGGAAGAAAAGCCCCAAACCCCATGGTAAAGTTGCCCTCCTCACCCCCATCTTGTCCTTCTCTTTAGATTTCAGACTTCTCTCAAAACCAATTTCCACCAAAAAAAAAAAAAAAATTAAAGTTGAAACCTTTCCAATAGGCCTTTTTATTCTTGCACAAGTTATGACAAATATTTCATTTGACTCCTTCGTCCCCCTATGGGGGAGAGGGGGCTTTGGAAAACCCTAAACGATTTTCATCACAGCTTATAATGTGCTCAATGAACTCTCCCAAGGATCAGTAACATATGCCAATTATTTTAATAATTTCACCTAATATTATTAGGGGTTATAAATTTGATTTTAATAGGGGTCTGATTGCTTTAGGAGTTGGCGCTTGGGCAGTTCGAAGGGCCGCTGGGGAAGGCGAGCCCGGCATCTGTCACCCTCTGGTGGCACACCCCCCCGGGGGGGGGGGGGGGGGGGGGGGGGGGGGGGGGGGGGGGGGGGGGGGGGGGGGGGGGGGGGGGGGGGGGGGG
>CAUYLG010075124.1:0-20160 GCA_963573385.1 Cacajao melanocephalus | reverse complement strand
TGTCAGCCTGAGCTCTCCTTTATGAAGTGTCTCTTTGGATACATGGGGGTCAGGGAGCTGCTTGAGGAGACAGTCTGACCATTATAGGAGCTCAAGTGCTGAGCTGTGAGCTCCATTGTTCTGTTCAGAGCTGCTGGGCAGGTATGTTTAAGTCTGCCACAGTGGAACTCATAACCACCTTTTTTCCCAGGTGCTCTGTCCTGGGAAGGTAGGGCTTTATTTATAAGTTTCTGATGTGCTGCTGCCTTTTTTCAGAGATGCCCTGCCCAGCTAGGAGGTAGCCTAGTCACAGTCTGCCAGAAGAGGTGTTGCTGAGCTACTGTGGGCTCTGCCCAGATGCTGTGTGAACTTCCTTGTGGTTTTGTTTATAGAGTTAAATAGTTAGAACTGCCTTGGCAATGGCGGTCTGCCTCAGTAACAGTGGACTGCCTCAGTAGTGGTGGACTGCCTTGGTAATGGCGGATGTCCTTCCCCCGACAGACCTGGACTGTCCTGGGTCTGGCTGCGCTTGCTGTCAAACTCTCAATCCAGAGCGTTTCAGATTGCTGGTCTTTGTGGGGGTGGGACTCACCAAGCCAGATCACCTGGCTCCCTGTTTCAGCCCCCTTTTCTTCAGTTGAATGGGCGGCTCTGTCTCCCAGGTGTTCCAGGTACCAGTTGAAACAGCTGCCCAGATTTGTGTGAGTTTTTGTGCGGAGACCCACTGCACCGGCTGAAACAGCTGTGCTGGAAACTTGCTGTGCTTTTCAGCCCGGGAATCTCCGGCACTATGGGCAATAATAACTTGTTTGGAAATGTGGTGATCACTCAGCCTCTGCATTGTTCTCACTGGGAACTGCACTCCAGAGCTGTTCCTATTCAACCATCTTGGATCTGCTCCTCTGGCATCCATTTTTAACCTACTTTCCTTTTAACTACTTAAACTGTAAAAACATTGAGGAAAATAAGGGTCAAAATACAGAATCTTAAAAATAATCAGTTTAGTATATAAAGTAAAGCTCTACTGATACCCTAGTAAGGGAAACATAGTTTATGATCAGCAGAAATGGCCTGCTAACAGAAAACAATTATAAGTAGCATAAAATTGGAATAAGTTCTAGCTTAACTTTTCTCTCTCCTCTCAACTTTAAAAAATATACTCTATTAATCTGATATTGCTTTTGAACAATTTTAGACATATATATACTTACCCTTTTATGATAATATACTTTCATTGTCATAAACCAAAAGTGACTTCATAAATCATCCTGTCATTATAGGTACTTTCAGAGAGAATAATCTGATATCAGGTATGAAATTTAAAAAGTTATTTTGGCAGATGCTCTCAATTTAGTTGGTTTACATCCAACATGTCCATTCAATATCTTAGAGGCATTTTTTCCAGTTGCTACATGCTGGTTACTGCTTGGGAAGTGACATTGCTCGAAAACAGAATTCCTGGGGTGGGAGACTGATTAGTACCTACTCTAAATTTTTTTCCTTCTAAAGTTAGTGCAGAACTCTGAGTCTGCATAATGCATTCACATGTAAAGGCAAACCCAAAATAGATTTTGAAGAAAAATCTTGGCCTTGCTCTCATCTTTCTGAGGGCCCATTTCCATGACAATGACCATCCAATCACAAGACGGTCTTGGTCAGGCTCTCCCAAAAACCCCAACAATGGCCATCTCTCAAGTTACCAGTTTGATTTTAGCCAACCACAAGGAACACCTGTGGTATAACAAAAAAATAAATAAATTTAATCATGCCTCGCTAAACGACGGGGATACTTTCTGAGAAACGTGTCATTAGGTGATTTTGTCATTACACAAATATTATATACTTACTACAAGCCCACATAGGATAGCGTATGACACACCTAGTCTACATGATATAACCTATTGCTACTAGGCTATAAAACTGTATAGCATGTTACTGTACTCAACACTATAGGCAGTTGTAACACAGTGGTGTTTGTGTATCTAAACAGGTATAAAAACATAAAAGGTACAAGAAAAATATGGTATTAAAAAAATGGTGGCCAGGCACGATGGCTCAAGCCCGTAATCCCAGCACTTTGAGAGGCCAACACGGAAGAACTGCTTGAGCCCAGGAGTCCAAGATCAGCCTAAACAACATTGCAAGACCTTGTCTCTACAATGTTTTTTAAAAAAATTAGCCAGGCTTGGTGGCATCCTGAGTAGTTCCAGCTACTCAGGAGGCTGAGGTGGGAGGACCACCTGAGCCTGGGGGCTTGAGGCTGCAATGAGCTATGATTATGCCACTGCACTCCAGCCTGGGGCAATACAGCAAGACCCTGTCTTGAAAAAGAAAAGAAAAAGTGATACACCTGTATAGGGTACTTAACCACGCATGGATGTTGCTCTAGGGGAGTCACTGTGAGTGGTGAGTGAATGTGCTTACTGTGCTCTACTGTAGACTTTATCAACGTTGTATACTTTGGCTGCACTAGTTATATAATTTTTTTCTTTATTCAATAATAATTTACCTTAGTTTACTATAACTTTTTTACTTTATCAATTTTTAAATAACTTTTTGATACTTAGCTTAAAACACAAACACATGGTACAGCTGTACAAAAATTTTTTTGTTTTGTTTTGTTTTTGTTGTTGTTGTTTTTTAAGACGGGGTTTCACCATGTTGGTCAGGCTGGCCTCAAACTCCTGACCTGGTGATCCACCCGCCTCAGTCTCCCAAAGTGCTGGGATTACAGGCATGAGCCACTGCACCCAGCATATTTTCTTTATATGCTTATTCTATAAGCTTTTTTCTATTTCTAAAATTTTTAATTTTGTTTTACTTTTTCAACTTTTTATTAAAAGCTAAGATGTAAACACACCGGGTCAGGAGCAACAACGTCACTGTCTTCCACCTCCACATCCTGTTCCACTGGAAGTTTGCAGGGGCAATAACAGGCATGGAACTATCCTCTCCTATGATAACAATGCCTTTTTCTGGAACACCTCCTAAAAGATCTGCCTGAGGCTGCTCTATTTAACATTTTTTTATAACCAGAAAACACTCTAAAATAATAACAACTAATACAGTAAATACATAAACCAGTAACACAGTCATTTATCATCATTATCAAGTATTATGTACTGTACATAATTGTCTGTGCTATGCTTTTCCACAACTGACAGCACAGTGGGTTTGTTTACACCAGCAGCATCAAGTAATGTGTTGCAGGATGACAGCAACAATGTTACTGGGTGATAGAATTTTTTAGCTCCATCGTAATCTTATGGAACCACCATCGTAAATGAGGCTGGTAATTTATGTGGAACATGACTGTATTTGGTTTTTGTTCCCAGGTTCCTGGCACAGACTTCCCAAACACTTGGAATCTCCTGAGTGATAAGAGTGTCTTTTGTATTCTAATGAGATGACTCAAAGCTGTGGAGGGAGGGAGGTGCCAGAAAGATCCAGCCAGGATTAAAAAGTTGGAACTTTCGGCCCCACCCCACAATCCACTTCTCAAGAGGGGAGGGGACATCAGATCTAGGAAAGATTTAACTGAGAGTCTGACATCTTTAAAGGTCTGAAAGAAGCATTTACCACCTATCCTCTCAGAGGGCTGCTACCTATGAGGTTTCATCCATGTAACAAGACCACTTTCACAAGGGCCTCCTCCTTTCTCTCCCTCCCCATAATCTGCCCTGCCAGTATAATCTGATTTTTGGCCATGCTCTAAGCCCCTATTCTTTCTGTAACCTCAAGATGGTACAAAAGCTTCTGTACCCATTGCAGGCTTGAGTAAAAACTCCATGGTTCTCCTCGTGCATGTTAAAAAATAACTGTATGCTTCTCTCTTATTAATCTGCCTTTTATGAGTTCATTTTTCAGTGAAGCTTCAGATGGCGAAGGGGAAGTTTTTCCTTAGCCCCCAGAGAGTTAAAGACTAGGAAGGGCTTTGTTATCGGAGGTACTGGCATGTGTTCTACTCATGAACAGGAAGAAATATGAGAAAGAGTCCCTTTTTAACACCGACCATGAAGTAGTTCTGCATTAGCCATACAACTAATAGCAGCATGCAACCTGCTGTCCCATTTTTCATGTCAATTTGTATGTTCCCTGGTCTGGACCTTTCATTTTTAAATAGTATATTATAATTTCTTTAAGAAGGGAGATGAAGAGAAAATATATTAGCATATGGATGATCTCAGCCTCCTTCCTCCTGCTCCTCTTAAGGGAATTCTAGGTTTGCTTGTTTCCTTTTCCTGGTTCTGAGCTTATGAACACAGATGTGAGAAATGAATTAGCAGGAGGAGAGAAGTGGAAAAGGAAACAGAGTGAGAGAGGAAATAGAAGAAAATAAACCTAAAGGGAAAGAAGGGGAAAAGGTAAGGACATGAGGAGATAGACTGACAGGACATGGGATGAGCTTCTGGATAAGCTTCAAAAAGGGGAAAGAGTTTGCAGAAGCAGCTGAGAGACACGTAAAAGGTCAGAGAGATGGAGAAAAGGATTTAAAAGTTGTATCAAATATAAGGGACTTATTACCCCCTTGGATATGCTCTGAAAGGTGAAGTAAATATTTGAATTATTTTCAATTATTTTCCCTGATATACTTATTTCTTTGAATGTGACTTAATGCTGGAATTGGACTAAAGCACGGCTGGTTATACACGAGTACACACATGTACTTTTCCGAAGATGCCTTAAAGATGGAGAATGTATGAATGAATGAATGAGAAACAAACTTCAGTCCCGGAAAGATGAAGCAGGCTAATTACAAGTTATCTGTGTCAAATTTCATAAATTGATATAAACTTTGAATCAGACCATGTTACATAGACTTTTACGCTAATTTCTCAAGTGAAGTCACTTTACACACATACAAAGCAAGAAATCAAGCTTTACTCAATATTAATCTAATTTAAAGAATAATGTAAGGTATTTTGTGAGGAGATAACAACCCAAAGACCTAACAATTCCCCACCACTTGAACACTTTGCCCCAAATAGAGAGCTGGAATTTCCTATCATAAACTCTTCTTCATACTTACTATGTCACTTGGCATACACAGGTGCAACCAACTAAGTAATCAACCACCCTCTCCAGTAGCGGACTTTACCAAGAAAGTTTTGCTTTGATTTTATTACATGTTCTTTTTACTTTTTTAATGGTTGTTGATAAAAGCCAAGGTAATTTCTCAGAGATGTGTACTTGTTTATATAGTTTTAAATGTCCTGCTCCAGGCATTCCTTTTGATTTTAATGCAGATTATAAAACTCTCTTGAACATTTGTAATGTTGGAATAATAGTCATACAAATTTCCTGTGGATTTCTACATTCCTGTATTAAGCCATAAGAAAACTCAACTGGACTTTATTTTGGCTGAGTTAAAGACAGCTTTGAAGGAAACCAAAATAGAATGATAACAATATTTTATCAGATGGGGGAAAATAAATGTTTTTAACTAATACTGAGACTCTGTAGGAGTGTATCAGCTACAGTTCAAATGAAAGCCAAATAAAGGAAAATTTAATTGCCGTTTGTATGGATTAGACCAAAGAATCTTTAATCATCTCCAGCAAAGGGTCCCTTAAAAAGAGGGGCTCAATATTTTAACACATGCATACATTGCAACTTCACAATGGCATGGGCAAAAACAAAAATTCATATTTATCAACCATTATGTCCCTGGCATAACAACTACACATTTTTTTAAAGTGCTCTGTATCCATAAATTAATTCTTCTATACTCAGATACTGTTTTAGCGGAGCTGTGGTATTAAACACCAAATTCAGTTTTCTGAATTCTACTTAAAGCTGTCACAATATTAAAAATTCTAAAACAGTTTAAGATGAAAATATAATTACCTAAACTAATGAAGAATTTGAACCTTTTCCATTTTGTTTCCAAGATGCATAAATCATAGAATCTCAAGTAGAAATGTTCTTTAAAGGTTATCTTGTCAAATCATCCATTCAATGATGGAATTAACTACGATATTTACAGCGATATTTACAGTGTCTAAAAATTCACTGAGACCCAAAGCATGTTAGTCTCCTTTTTAAAAGCTTTAACTCCAATGCCTAGTACAGTGCCTGGTATACTACAGATAACTGCAGTAGATTTCCTTGGCCTCCCTACAATCTATTCCTTATTCTCTAATACCAGATCTGGGTAGGGCTGACCCTAGCTCCAGGAAGGACATACTTTATGCAGCCTGTCCAATCAAAGCACTGAGTCTCTGCCCCTCTCAGTTGCACAGCTGCAGCCACTACTCCAAAACCCAGCACCAGCTCTAAGTTGGTCCAATCCGTGTGAGTCTGAGGACTGTGAGATTAGCAAGCATTTGCTTTGTCTGCTTTTGCATAAGGGAGATTCTGACTTAGCAGCATTTATCAAGTAAAGCCTGAAAAAGGAAGCTAAAAGAAAGGAAGGATTTAGATATAAACAAACAGAGTCATGATGACATTATTTGAGTCCCAAATCCAGGCATTCCTGAAGTCAAATATTTTTTGGGACATTTTACTTCTGTTAACCAGAAATCTCCATATTTCTTTTTTCTCCTAAGGCAGTTTGATCTGTTTTCTGTTATTTGACCCTAGAAAGGGGAAAGAGCTTCCTGGCTATTATGAAAATTTGCCTAAGTAAGGTAGCTCCATGTAAACAACCCCAAAATGTAGATTGGTTGAGCTAGGTTTGGATACTTGGAAACTGAGCAGTCTTTATCACATGAAATTAACATGGATGGCCGTTGTATCTTAAGATTAGATTGTGTGCCTATCAAGGCTGCATTATTGGGGAACTTAGGAAATTTTAAAGATTCTAGAATAAGCGGTCTACTTCTTTTAGCATGAGAAAAGAAAAGAACTTTTATCTGGGAAATATACATCCTTTTAAATTAATCAGGCTAGAGAGACACTAAAATGAGGCTGCAATCACATCTTACATCGTGCTGGAGCTATGTATTCATCTCTAGAGCCAGCTCGCTATTGCCAAAAGCAGCCATAAATTAACCTAATAATGCCGCACCAGACATTATAACCCACACCCTATAACTTAATGCATAGCCAATCACTAATCAATGCTATTTCTGTAAGCCAACAAGAATTCCTGGCACATCACTTTGTATCAGCCCACTTCCTATCTCTTTTCTGGCCTTTAAAAATCAACTTGTAACTGCTGCTAATCAGTGTATATTCAGGGCATCTTCAATCTATGCTCCTGAGTAACAATCCTCAAGCTCCGCTCAAATAAACTCTACTTGTATTAATTTTGCCCTCGGCTTCTTCCTTTTAGGTCAGCAAGCCTTCAGTGAATTCTTAAAAGAAACAAACAAGCCTGGGATATCGCTGGCCTGCTGAAAGTAGAGTGAGACGAGAGTACAACTCTGCTAAGAGAAAACCTTTGTCTGTGGCTTGCAGCAGCTGAGAGTCTGGTGACCTTGGTTAAATAACAACTTCTTAAGACCTCAGCAGCTCACCTCTACCAAGAAGTTAGCTTAGGTTGTTTTTAAGATATTTTCCATCCCTAAATGTCTATAAAAATAAACAACGAAGTAAATAAATAAATCTAGATTATTTGATAAACAAAAATCTTCAGTTATTTTGTTATGAAACTTTAAAGAATTTTCTTCTCAGTAGCTCACCTTTAACAAGAAGTTAGCTTAGGTTGTTTTTAAGATATTTTCCATCCCCAAATGTCTACAAAAATAAACAACAAAGTAAATAAATAAATCTAGATTATTTGATGAACAAAAAATCTTCAGTTATTTTGTTATGAAACTTAAAAGAATTTTCTTCTATCTATAAGGGATTAACTATACTATGTTCACATGTATTTAATAAGTATTATTTACATTTTAAAGTCACTTTAGTTTTCTCTAGTGATGGTTTCAGACACACAAATAAGTATTTCATGAGAGATTTTTATGGTTAAAACCAAACACTTGTTTTTATTAAAACAACAAAAAAGAAATAAATAAGCCGCCCACATCTTTCTTTTAATACTCTCCCACTGTGTATGAAAGTACATCTTATTTTTAAAGATCATTTGTCACGTCTTAATGATCCTACCTACCAAATGTTTTTGCAAGCATTATGCTTTTAAAAAATAATGAAAGCTCTGCAGTTTAACACGACAATTTTTTAAAGTCTATCATTATTTCTCACAGGAAAGAACACTGTAGACCAACAAAAAGGGAGGAAGAGACAAAGGAAAGAAGGGCCTTACTTAAGCTAGTTGTCACTTTATAATTTCTCTGAAGTTAGAGGTTAGGGTCAAAGCTGAGTTTTGGGGGAGTGAGAGGTCAGGGATATGTGTTAAAGCTGCATCTGATAAGCAAGTTGACTCCTTTTATTTGGACTGCATGTTTATTTGGGGTTGCCTGTGGAAAGTGCTGATGGCAATGGCATAGGGGAATGGAGAGAGAGCCCACAGTGCCCAAAGCACCTCTTGCTGATACCCTGATTGAAACAAGACACCAGCCCATTTTCTTTTCTTTTTCTTTTTTTTTTGAGATAGAATCTTGCTCTGTTGCCTAGGCTGGAGTGCAGTGGCATGATATCAGCTCACTGCAACTTTTGCCTTTGGGGTTCAAGCAATTCTCCTGCCTCAGCCTCCTGAGTAGCTGGGATTTCAGATGCCTGTCACCACACCTGGCTAACTTTTGTACTTTTAGTAGAGACAAAGTTTCACCATGTGGCCAGGCTGGTCTCGAACTCCTGACCTCAAGTGATGCGCCTACCTCAGCCTCCCAAAGTGCTAGGATTACAGGTGTAAGCTACCTGCCAGGCCAGCCCCATTATTTCCAAGAGTTTTAGTTGTCTGCCTACTCAACTGTTTTATGTGTGATCTTCATCATAAACTAATTTGTCTGTCGTGGTTTCCACTTCTTTCTTAATTTCTCGTTTTCTCTTTAATGAGGTTAAACTATGCAAATCACTTACAGTTTATGACTTCAAATTCACAAATTTCTAGTGCCAATAGTTTCACTCTGCAGCAATACAATTGGAGCAGAAGTTTTATTTTGAAGGGTATGTTTCATTAAGCACAATTTCTGGAAGTTGAAAAATAACTTACATTATATGCAAAAAAGAAAACTATTCTGAAGTTCCAGAGAGAAACTGAAACCATTAACAGGATTTTGGTGGGCAGAACACATGGCAGGGGAGAAAGAAGGTCTGGAAACCATGCCATCCTGGGACACAACAGTGTGGTGACATCCCACAGACCTGAAATCCGGACCAGCCGAGACTGCAAAAAATAACAAGTTGGCTGAGAGATCCCAGTGGTTCTTCCTGTGTCCTGTCAAAGAACATCCACTTTGTAGCAGTGCTTCCCCAGGAGGCAAGCTTGGTGCTGAGTTTCACTGTAACTGGCTGTGAATTTTTAACAGCCCACCAGCCAAAGCTGACATAAAACTGTGATCTTTGAGCATCCCTGGTATGCTAGAACCTCAAGGGCTCTAAGTGAAGGCTCTTCACTGCCCCATGAAAAACGGGACTAGTTAAAAGCAATCACCTGTGGCCTTATGAACTCATTTCCTCTATCCAGGGTCTTCAGTCTCTAAGTAGCATTACCAATGCACCTGTGTTGTGTCCTCTTGCCTGGCAAATAATAAAATAATTTACTGCTTGTTTTGTTAATCCATTAAGTAGTTAAAAGAGAGTAAAGTATTTGGGGGCTCCCTAGCAGGGAGAGAAAAGCAACCACAATTTGCCCTGGGTAGGGTTAGGCAGGTTTAGCTTACAAAATGACAAAGTGGCAGAGAGCCTTCTAAAAATTATTAAAACCATCACTCAAGAGGAAATTGTCCAGACACGTGACACACGTGGTCAAGAGATTGACTGTCGTGGAAGAAACCTGAAATGATTCCCTACTGTCTTTGAAATTCTTGATAGAAATTTTGTAGGTCTAGATCAATGATGTTTCTTATTTTCTAGGTGAAGATTTTAAGTGTAGATCAAAAGGAAGATACAGAAGTATACAGTAGATAACACTGTGAAAGAATTGATGCAAATAGGCCTGACATGGTGGCTCATGCCTGTAATCCCAGCATTGTGGGAGGCCAAAGTGAGCAAATCATCTCAGGTTAGGAGTTCGAGACCAGCCTGGCTAACATGGTGAAACTACGTCTCTATTAAAAATACAAAAATTGAGCCAGGCATGGCTCACACCTGTAATCCCAACACTTTGGGAGGCCGAGGCAGGTGAATCACAGGTCAGGAGATGGAGATCATCCTGGCTAACACATTGAAACCCTGCGTCTACCAAAAATACAAAAAATTAGCCGGGTGTGGTGGTGCACGACTGTAGTCCCAGCTATTGGGAGGCTGAGGCAGGAGAATTGCTTGAGCCTGGGAAGTGGAAGTTGCAGTGAGCCGAGATTGTGCCACTACACTCCAGCGTGGGCAACAGAGTGAGACTTCATCTCAGAAAAAAAAAAAAGTACAAAAATTGGCTAAGAGTGGTGGTGCACGCCTGTAGTCCCAGCTACTCAGGGAGGCTGAAGCAGGAGAATCACTTGAACCTGGGAGGTGGGGAGGTTACAGTGAGCTGAGATAGCGCCACTGCACCCCAACCTGGTGACAGAGTAAGACTCCCTCTCAAAAAAAAAAAAAAAAAAAAAGAATTGATTCAAACGATAGACTTCTCTCAAAGATTATAAGGAATCTCTCTCAGTATCCCAGTCACAGGCAAATCCCATGCACTTTCATGGGCCCATGCATCTGCACATTGTCTCCCCTTTGCCTGAAACTCTCCTCCTTCCTCATAGCAAACTTTCACTCACATCTCAAGATAGCCCAAGTTACCTCTTTTATGACACCCAGCATCTTTTTGACAGTCATTTCTTCCGCTCTATACCCTCAGCACTTGGCAGTCACCTTGTTCCCAGTATTTATTCCATTGCTGCTACTATATAAGCATTCTGTTATTACCTCTGATTGTGCATTCCTACAAATGTTTGCTAGGGAAGAAGAGAATGTGTATGATCTCACGTCCAGAGACTATAAGAGAAACGGCTCACAAGGGATGATATGTTCTTCTAGAACAAATTCTGTCAACTCCATCACAAATGAGTCTGTGGAAGAACCAAGGCTAAAAGCATCTCAAGAAACAAATGTGGCCCAATAAACTCAAGTTTCTAATGGGCAGGCATATAGGGGATGGTGAGAAGGCAAATAATATAGCTCAAACAAAAGCAAAAAGCAATTGACACAAGTCTGTAGGAATAAGGATAGAAAGTGAAAGTTCAGCATGAGCAGAAGTTTGTAAACAATGCAAAGAAAAAGTAACAAGGAAACTACAGGGATGTTGAGAGGCTGAAGAGACAAGAAGCAATAGTCCCACTGAGTGACGTTAAGCTGTAAGAGAGAGAAAACAAGTCTAGTCCAATCCTGTTTTCAGCTTTAGCAAAGAGAATAGGCAAAAAATTAAAAAGGAGAACATATCCACGGCTAAGGAGAAAGTGAAATCCAGGATGAAATCTCTAGTCCTGGTAAAGCAATCCTCTGAGTTGCAGTATCATTACCAGTTACCTCTGAAGAACCACTGAGAAAGAAAATTGCAAGTAGGACCCCAAAAAGTTTTCAAAAGAAATAAAAAATTTAGAAATGACACATTGAGTAGCTTGATATCAACTGTCAGAAAAATAAATGGACAGCTCATTAATCGGTTGTGATTAATTGAAGATAAATTATCATCTTCTAGGAGCCACTATAGGTACATTAAAATGAGTGACTTTAAATGAACATAACTATCTTTTTTGGTTGGGCTAGATCTCTCATATTGATAGGCCAGTCATAGGAGGTAGAATAGAAAGATTTTACTAAGGCCTCTGAAAATGTCACTACCTTTCTTAAAGTAAGGTAAGCTGGAAACAGCTGGACTAGAGAATTTGGTTAACTTAGGGCAAATTGATTTACAGCAAACTGAAATACTTAAAAATAATTATTTCATGTACTGAAATAATGCCATAATGCATAAAGCTTTGCCATTCAGCCTTTTAATCAACTACTTGGATAAGAACCTAACACATGGTATTTAAGTTGCATATCTTACACAACCTAGGGAGGGCAGAAAATATGCTCAACGTTGAAAATCAGGCTTCAAAATTCCTGGAAAAATAGAATAATGGATGGAAAACAAACAAGACAAAATTCCAATTCACATGGAAAAACACTTTTCCCCCCTCACTATGAGCATAATTGTTGTCAACAAAATAATGATATATGATGCTTTATTAATAAAAGTAAAGATAACTATATAGTTATATATGGTATGTATAGAGAGTTATATATGGTATATACATGGTAGCCCACATACAGACACAGCGTCTCACTTTGTCACCCAAGCTGGAGTACAGTGGCATGATTAAAGCTCGCTGCAGCCTCAACTTCTCGGGCTCAAGCAGTCCTCCCACCTCAGTGCCCCAACCCCTAGGCCCCTGCCAGTAACTGGGACTACAGGCACTAATCACCATGCCTAGTTAATTAAAAAAATTTTTATAGGGACAAGATCTCACTATGTTATCCGGGCTGGTCTCGAACTTCTGGCCTCAAGCAATCCTCCCACCTCGGCCTCCCAAAGTGCTGGGATGACAGGTGTAGGCAACCTTGCCTGGCCTAATATTCTTATATTTGCATTAATCAGGTCATATCAAGATGGCAAATAATCTGAAAACTCCATTTTAGGTGAAGAGATTTAGAAACTTACGATACTCATCCTGTAAAAGGTTCAGGGAGAACATGGTATCGTCTTCAAACGCATGCAATGATACTATATGAAAGACGTATTTCATTTACTCTGTATAGATTCTAAGTAACAAGGAATAAATAGAATAAGCTGAAAGGATATAAAATTTAACCAAAAATTTAAAAACAATTTCCCACTAACAAGAGTTTTTCAAAAAAGAAATGAGCAGCCTGGAGAGTTCTTGAGACACTGTTATAGCTTGAAAAGTTCTAGTCCAGGCTGGAAAGGTTCTATTTGTCAAAGACAGCGGAGATTCCGAACCTAGCATGGCAGCCCACATGACCTCCGTATTTCAACTAAAATATTTTATAATTCTGAAATTAGGCGTGGTGCCTGTATTAAGAAGGTATGTGGAAGAAGAAAAATAAGATATCAAGTTAACATGAACCTGACACTTAGAAAATGCTGTGTTTTCTTTTGAATCTGTCAATTACTTTTTCTAGGCCCCCAGGGCATTGTCTAATTACTACATTACCCGGTGCTTCTATAGTCTTAGAGGGTGACCGAAGTTCCTCATATGATATGACTATACAGTTAAAGCCACTGTGAAATAGTAGACTAAAAAAAAGGGTCATGGGGACACTCATTAGAATTCTGAATGCAGGAAAAGAAATTTGCTAGTTGTTATGACATCTACACAGATACAACCACTTCACCACCAGGTTGTTTACTTGAAAAAACACAGGAACATCTTTGCTAGTGGCTTCCTTTGTAGGAGAGGATGCTGCAGCACAACCAACTATTCTCAACAAACATACTGTGCATCAAGTTCCTACACAGATGTCACTGCTTACAGCATTAGAGTTAGCATCCTTCATTTAAAACAGATATGAATGATTGGTGCTCACCTATAACAGAATGACTATACTAATACACTACTATATTAAAATCCAGTCACATAGCTTATTTTTTAAAATTCTTATTAATAAGGAAAAAATACTACCAAGGTGCTCTAACTCCTAGCATAGTACATCTGTCTCTTAAAATAATATGTAAACGTTCTACTAAAAAAATTGAAACAGGAGTTCAACTACTTTTGGATGTAGATTATAAAAAGGGTATATTATAATAATTTGTTACCAATGGTTATAAAAAATTTTTATAGAAAAACGTCTAAACTTTTACATTTTATTTGTATAGGTTAAAATACTAAATATAAATTCTAAAATTTCTAAATTAATGTTTTCATCTCAGATATTATAATTAAAAAATTATCTTAAGGAAGAGACTAGTCTAATTATTTTTACATTCTATTTAAAGGGCACTATGGAGGCAGTAGTTAAGAATAAAAGCTTTGGAATTAGATACAAGTAGGAAGATATCTTGGCTCCATTATTTGCTACCTATGAAACTTGGGGAGTTACTAAAACACTCCAAGCCTGTTTCCTTGCCTATAAAAATGAGAAAACTAATACCATAGTGAGGTTATATTTGTAAAGCTCCTGGCACAGTGTAAGCAATCAGCAAGAGAGGGCCCACAGTGCCACCAATCTGCACAGGTAAAACTAAAACATGTTACAGACCCCAGGCAGCCAGTTTGGGTGCATGTATCCTACTATGGCTCATCTTCTGCCTCATTGCTTTGCTAATATCCTCGTGGCATTACATAATGATTAGCCTTCAAGCGATCATCCCTGAGGGATCCCTCTCTGATGAACCATCCTCATTAGACAACAAGCATGCTCTAACAGCTCCCCTTCCATCTTTAAAAATTCACCATTCCTTGACTCCCATATCTTCCTCCTGCCAAGGCCTGAATATTTGGCTTCCCTTCCCAGCCAATTTACCAAAAGAATTGCCTGGAAGCTCGGTCTCCACTCCCTCACTTCCTATTCACACCAAACTGGCTTCTCCCACCACTGTGCTGAAACTGCTTTTATCCAATCAATTATCAGTGACCTCCAAGAGGTCAATCTTAATGGATACTTTGCAGTCCTCATCTTAATTTACTTCTCAGCTACTTGCAAACTTGCTGATCATTCTCTCTTTGAAATTCTCTCTTCTCTCAGCTGCAGTGATTCTATCTTTTCTGAATGTCATCCTACTTCTCTTTCTGTACTAGACTACCAAATGTTGGAGTTTCCCAATTCTGTTTCCATTCCTTAGTTCTGTTCTTTTTTCACTTTATATTTCCTCCCTATGTGATCTCATCCTTTCCCATGGCTGAGGCCAAAAACCCTGAAATTTCCATCTCAACCCAGATCCTGTTTTCACTCCAGATTTATATACCCAATTGTGTATTTGGTGGTTGTCTTGTAAGCATCTCAAACTTAACATATTAAATTCTTGAGATACCCTCTCAAAACTGTCGTTTTCTAGTTTTCCCGTTTCAGTTAATGGCACCTCCATCCGTCTAGCTGTTCAATCCAAATTCCTAAACACGGCCAAGAAGGCCCTGCATGACCTGCCTCAGCCCACCTCTTCACATTTCCTGTGCATTTCTCCGTAAAAAGCACTGTGTTCAAGGAGCATAGGCCATCTTGCAGATCCAGGAAGCTGCCAAGCTTTTTTTTTTTTTTCTCATTTTTTTCTCATTTTTTTTTTGTCATTTTCTCCAAAGGTGCGTGAACATAACTTGTGTCTAAAGTGGACCCTACTCTTGCACTTCTCTTTTATGATGTCCTGTTGTTTTCCCTCATAGCAAATACAGCCATTTATAATGACATATGGATTTTATGTTCTTCTTTAATGTCTGCTATGGTTTGAATGTCCCCTCCAAAACTCCCGTTGAAATGTAATTGCCATTGTGACAAGACTAAGAGGTGGCACTGTTAAGAGGTGATTAGGCCAGGTGGGTTCCATCCTCATGAATGAATGAATGTCATTATTGTGGGAGTGTGCTGGTTATCATAAGAGTGGGTTTTTATAAAAGTGAGTTTGGCCCTCTCTTACTTGCTCACTCTCACCCTTTCTTGCCCTCCCACCTTCCACCATGGGGTGATACAGCATGCAGGCCCTTGTCAGATGCTGGCACCGTGCTCTTGGACTTCCCAGAATCCAGAACTGTGAGCTAAACATATTTCTGTTCATTATAAATTACCCAATCTGTGACATTCTGTTAAAGCAACACAGAATGAACCAAGACAATGTATTTGCGAAAAGTATTCTCCATAAGGGCAAGAACCATGTTTGTTTTGTTCACTAATCTACCCTCTGGGCTTAACAGACACAGGCACACAAGGTTTCTTTGAGATGCAAGCAATCCATATGTTTCTCCTCATAACACAAAGAATATTACATAAATTCTTACATTTAATTACATGAAAGAACTGGGAAAAGTCTTTAATATCTAGTTGCATCAGCTAATATAAAAACCAAAATGGTCATTATTCAAAATCACAGAAAGGTTTTCCCATGCATTACAAACAGGAAGAAGGAGGTAGAGATTACACATATTGGATTTGTAACCCAATTAATTGTACAACTTTAAAATTTCAACGATTCATTAAAATAATGCCATTTCTTATAAACTGTGCTTAAATATGAATATACATGTTTACAACTAATTTTTATATTTTAAAATTCCATATACCCGTTTCAAAGAAAATGTTTGCATATATATGTGTGTGTGTGTATGTGTGTATACCTGTTTTTACATTTAAAATATATCTACCCCTATAAAATAAAAATATCCAGATAATATAAGCTTAGAGTTGTGGTTTTAAAAAAAATTAAATTTCTTTCATTATCTAGTGAAAGCAGTTGACTTGGCACAGTAAAAGGAACTACCTCCCCCCCTCAACTTAAAAGACAAAAAAAATGATGATGGAGCCACTGAAATGGAAACTGCTCAGTCCCCAGTGACCTCACCAGCATCTGCTGCAATTACCTTCTGAAAATAAAATAACCAAATTACTGTTCAGCTTAGTGCTGTGCTAACAAAATTAATCTGAAATATAAAAATTCATCTGCTTTATATTATGTATTCAACTTCTAAAACAAAAGCTCTTCTAGCTTTAAATTGTGAAGTACATGCACCACAGGTGTCATAATCAACAGTAATATATTCTCACATACACAGGAAAAATTAATGGAATCATTCATGACTTAGCTCAAATGATCCATGACAGCGATTTAAGTCACTCCACATATTCAAAGCAAAATCAATCAATTTTATGTGTGGTTTGTTTTTTTTTTTAAATTGTTGGGTTTTTCTTGAGACAGTATTGCTTTGTTGCTCAGGCTGGAGTGACATGATCATAGCTCACTGTAACCTCCAATACCTGAGCTATCTTTTTAATCTCTGCTCCTGAGTAGCTAGGGTTGCAGGCATGTGGCGTCATGTCTGGATTTCTTTTTTGCAGAGAGAGGATATCACTATGTTGCTTAGGTTGGTCTCAAACTCCTGGTCTCCAGCTCTCCTCTCACCTAGGCCTCTCAAAATGCTGGAATTACTGGTGTGATCCACTGTGTCTGGCTGATCAATTATGATCCCCCCCTTTTTTTTTTGAGATGGAGTTTCGCTCTTGTCACCCAGGCTGGAGTACAATGGCTCGATCTCAACTCCCTGCAACCTCTATTCTCCTGCCTCTGCCTACTGAGTAGCTGGGATTACAGGCATCCACCACCTTGCCCAGCCAATGTTTTGTATTTTTAGTAGAGACAAGGTTTCACCATGTTGGCCAAGCTGGTCTTGAACTCCTGACCTCAGGTGATCCACCTGCCTTGCCCTCCCAAAGTGCCAGGAATACAGGCATGAGCCAATTTTCATTCTATTCTGCTTTGTACAACAGATTTGTTCAGAAAATATATGTGCAAATTGTATTTTAAAAAGACATAGAATGATTTAGAAAAATCACTGAGTTTTTAAATTTAGCAAAGAATATTTAAAACATGAATAAATAGCCTCTAAATTTAACTACTTCCTAAGTGTAAATGATCAAAGTTTGGCCATCTAGTCTGTCAAGTATTCCATAAGTACACTAATAAATATCATACAAAATTTTTATTGTTGTAATTAATAGTCTTGTTCTCTCGTTCTTCTATATTTAAATTTACTTCATACTCTTCTTTCTCCACACCCAAACAATTCTTGTCTCACAACCATCAAGCTGCATTTATTTCAGTCCATGATATCCCCACCCCAAAGTGATTTTTGACTCTCTAAATAAAATCAGTTGCATGGTTCTAGTAGCAGAATTATTGAGAAAAGATCCTTTTCTTGGTCTCCATCACATTCTTAGATACTAGATCTTTTCTTGCTTTGGGAAGAGACCCAGGAGGTCCCCAAACCAACTAACTCATCTTCTCTTCTTGGGCCTAGAACACTCTACATGCTCCATGTTGTTGACACATCTGACTTTGCTTTACTTGGTGCTAAATCACATTTGCAAACCATGAACCAACCTGTATCTTGCTAGGTCTTCTTACACCTCACCCATTCTCCTTTTCATTCATTACCATTTTCATTTACATGTGAGAAGCAAAACATTAAATCAAGTAGGCAAGGCTGCTGCATGTTCGCAGGTATAATACACCACAAAAATGAGTGCAGAAAAATCCTGAAACCCTAACCTTTTTGTTTATGCAAACTTTATTTGAAATGATAAAGAAAAAAGGAAGTGAAAATGTGTGAACAAGTGCCCTGGCTCAAGAACCAGGTCTTCACTTTTATAATAGAAGTGCCCAAGCTGGGAGAATTTTACTTGTCAGAGCCTCCAACTCTGAATCTAGAGAGGCAATAACAGAGGCCTTCTAGCCACATTGCAAAAATGTCAAGTTGGGAGATTGCTGACATTTTTTGCTGGTATGTAGAGACTTCCCAAGTTTCACTGGTAGAGCAGAGCTTCTCCAGTTTGTTCCAAAGTTCCTAATACCTTTGTACTGACAATCAGAAAATATCAGTTTAGTTATTAAATATATTTTTATAATCATTTTATCATTTAGGCCTGTGACTCCTACTTCGATGGAGAACAAATAGGTTCTAGAAAATTCAATTCAACATAGCTTAATGACGAATACAGCCATAATGATTAACGGTGTGGGCTGTGAGGTCAGGCATACCTGGGCTCAGACCTGGATCTGCCACTACATAGTTATGTGACCTTGCGCAAGTTATATAACATCTATAGGCTTAACATCTTTATCTGCAATCAGGATAACAGGACCTGCTCCATAAGATAATTATGAGATTACATGAGAACATCAGTCTCTATTACATAGTAAATTCAGCAAATGTTAGCTATTAATCATAGTGAATGACTGGTAGGTACAGGGTATGGGGTTAGACCCTGTGAGAAAGAAAAAAATAAAAAATACCTGACAATAAATGACAACAGACAAGTAAGGTAGAGATGAGAGTGTTACCCAAGACAAACTGTGTTAAGGGCCCCAGGGGAAAGCGTTAAGAAAGCCCCCCAACACTCTCAGAGTTCAGTGGCAAGGGAGGGATCATGTAGTTGTGTGTGTTGGGTGGAAGGAGATAAATAAAAGAGAAACAGCCTCAAGAAGACAGTGTCACCATTAAAGATGAGTTTGACAGGTGATATGTACATTGCTATATGTAAGAAGAGTATAGAGAAGAGCAGTTCTTTGTATACAGAAGGCACAGTTCTGAGGGAGCAAAGTGTAAGACATGTACAGAAAACCAAAACAGGAGATCAAGACAGGAGGGGAGGAAGGAACCATGTTGTGCAGAACCTCAAATGCCAGAAAGCAGATGGAACACATAAGTGACATAGCTGAGCTCTTCCCAGGAATACTCATCCAGCAAGATGCATAGGACGATATGCAATTAGCACTCAATGTATGAGGGCAGAGGGGGTGAAGATTGTTTGGAATATTCAGATGTGAATTTTTGGGGAAAAGAAAGGAAAATTTCTACAAAAATCGCCAATAGATGAATTGCAAGTATAAACTATGAAGCTTCAGAGCTGGGAACACAAAGCATTTTCTGGTTCAGAACTCAATTTTCTCTTGCTGAAGAGTCTCTGTACCAGCAACCATAAAAGTTTCCAAATACATGTATGTCTTAGTCACTTTGCACTGCTAATAACAATAACATACACTAGGTGGCTCAAATAATGAACATTTATTTCTTTTTTTTTTAATTTTTAAATTTTTTTTTTATTTTTGAAAGAAAGAAAAAGAGAGGAAAGAAAGGGAGAGTGAAAGAAAGATAAAAAAGAATGTAAGAGAGAAAAAAAGAGGAAGAGAAAGAGGGAGAGAAAACGGGATTCTTGTTCTATTGCCCAGGCTAGAATGCAGTCTAAAAATGGGTATTAAAAACCTCTTTTATGCCAATAATTGTGCTTAACAATGGAGACAGGAAGGAATAAGGGATGAAAAAAATGAGCAGCCAACCAGAGTTTTACTTAAACCTGTGAAATGCTATGCAATTGCTGAGGAGTGATTTACTTCCAATTATGTGGTCACTTTTAAAATAGGTGTAATGTGATACTGAGAAAAATGTATGTTTTGTGGATTTGGGGTGGAGAGTTCTGTAAATA
>CAUYLG010075123.1:0-52483 GCA_963573385.1 Cacajao melanocephalus | reverse complement strand
GCCATGACCACAACTCGAGTGGATAAGCCTTGGATTCAGTGCCCAGGGAAGAAAATCCACAGAGGCATAACTCCATATTTTTCTTGGAAATAAATTTGGAGCAGCCATAAAAGTTTGTGTGTGTGTGTGTGTGTGTGTGTGACAGAAAATGAAGGAAAGAAAGAAAGAAAGAAAGAAAGAAAGAAAGAAAGAAAGAAAGAAAGAAAAGAAAAGAGAAAAGAGGTGAGAGAGACAATTATTCCAGAACTGACTTCTTTAGCTGTGGCTCAAAGATTTTTTTTTTAAATTAAGACTCTTTAGAGATTATTTTTGAATATATATATATATTTAAATATTTATATATATTCAAAAATAATCTCTAAAGATTACACACACACACACACACACACATATATATACACATATATTTTTTGAGATGGAGTCTCACTCTGTTGCTCAGGCTGAAGTGCAGTGGCATGATCTCGGCTCACAGCAACCTCCGCCTCCCAGGTTCAAGCCATTTTCCCGCCTCAGCCTCCCATGTACCTGGGATTACAGGCACGTGCCACTATATCCAGCTAATTTTTGTAGTTTTAGTAGAGGTGGGGTTTCACCATATTGGCCAGGCTGGTCTTGAACCCCTGATCTCAAGTGATCCTCCCACCTTGGCCTCCCAAAGTGCTGGGATTGCAGATGTGAGCCACCATGCCCAGTTGTTTTATATTTTATTTGTAATATATTTTATTTTTGTTTTGTTTTGCCATGCAAAGATTTTCCCTATAATTGGATACTTTTCAATTATATACTTAAATGATAAAAATTATATAGGTTTTATTTTAAGAAAAAGGTCCTCCTTGTACCACCTTAATTCCTATACTCCAGTTCCCTGGGATTAACAGTTATGTGAGTGTTTAAAGACATTTTTTAAAAAATAAAGTGAATTACTTGAATATCAAATTTTGCAAATGTTCAAACACCTCCAAGACCTCACCGTGCAAAGATAATGGAAGTCTAGACCTTTCTCTGGTGCATTCAATGACATTGTCTGTATCTCTGCATTCTCATCACTTCCACTTTTAAAAAGTTTTTTGAGAGAAGGTCTTTCTCTGTTTCCCAGGCTGAAATGCAGTGGCTCCATCACTGCTCAAGGCAGCCTTGACCTTCCGGGCTCAATCAATCCTCCTGCCTCAGCCCCCTAGTAGCTGGGACTATAGGCACGACCCACTGCACCAGCTAATTTTTGTACTTTTTTAGGGATGGAGTTTTACCAATTTGCCCAGGCTCCTCTTGAACTTTTGGACTCAAGCCATCCACCTGCCTTGGCCTCTCAAAATGCTGGGATTACAGGCATAAGCCACTGCACCTGGCCTTACTTCCATTTTTTTTTTTTTTTTTAACTTCCTTACATTGATCCAGAGCCTACTCTGTGCCAGGCACTGTGTAAGTGCTTCTTCATTTAGTTTATCCTTCTCCCAAACAGATGAGGTAGGTAATATAATTATATCTCCCCATTATACAGGGAAAGAAACTGAGACTTAGAGAGGTGGAGAGATTTTTCCAAGATGCTTTAGTTGATCTGAATCTCAACCCAGGAATGTGACCTCAGGGGTGTCTCATCACCTCCTCACTTACCCATCTAGGCCAGGGTTTCTCAGTGTGACCACTATTGGCATTTTGTACCAGATAATTCTGCACGATAGGAGGCTGTTCTGTGCGTTATAAAATGTTTAGCAGCCTCTTTGGTCTCTACCAGTAGGTAGATTCCAGCAGTAGCATCACCCTCATTTGTGACAACAAAAAATATCTCCAGACAATGCCAGGTATCTGCTGGGGGCAAAATCCTCCTCCTAAAAACAGAAGAACCATGGTTTTTTGCTAATTTCTTGTTCCTAAGATGCAAGGTAGAGCCCAAATGTACTTTGCTAGAATGTAGTAATAATTGATGGAATTTTTTTTTTTTTTTTTTGAGATGGATTCTTGTTCTGTCACCCAGGCTGGAGTACAACAGCATGATCTGAGCTTACTGCAAACTCTGCTCCTGGATTCAAGTGATTCTCATGCCTCAGCCTCCCAAGTAGCTGGGACTACAGGTGTGCCACAACTCCCAGCTAAGTTTTATAATTTTAATAGAGACAGGGTTTCACCATGTTGGCCAGGATTGTCTCGAACTCCTGACCTCAGGTGATCCTCCCACCTCGGTCTCCCGAAGTGCTGGGATTACAGGTGGGAGCCACTGCACCTGGCTAGTTTATTGATTCTTGAGTCGGTTTATGTGTTTCTCCTTCATTCCTGCAAAAACTGCATTCACCTTTCACCTTGTTCAGAAACCTGTATCTACTAGTGCATTCCTCCTCCCTATAATACGGCAAAGCACGTTAGTTTTACTTTCCATCTTCTGGGTTTCAGCTCATTTTGTGGCCTTGGCTAAACTCTCTTTGCCTTGGCTAGACTGGTGGAAGGCCCTGAAGGTAAAGCCTTTGTCTTTGAGGGCCAACCAGTGTGGCTCATATCAGTAACCCCAGCACTCTGGGAGGCCGAGGTGGGCAGATCACTTGATGTCAGGAGTTTGACACCAGCCTGGCCAACATGGCGAAACCCCATCTCTACTAAAAATTAAAAAAACAAAAACAAAAATTAGCCAGGCATGGTGATGCATGCCTGCAATTTCCAGGTACTAGGCACAAGAGTCACTTGAACCTGGGAGGCGGAGGTTTCAGTGAGATGACATTGTACCACTGCACTCCAGCCTGGGTGACAGAGCGAGACTCCATCTTAAAAAACAAGTCTTTGTCTTTGTCATCTTTTTTATCTGTCTTTGATCCCAAAGCCAAGCCCTGATCTGGCACAGAAGAGGTATAAATACCTGTTTGGCACATGGTGAGAAAGGCATAGGTGGGTAGTCAGGGAAGACATTTAGGCAGAGCGATTAGAAGTGAGTTTTCTCTTTCACCTGCATGTATTTGTGTATTCTTTGAATTGGAAATTTAAAAAAAAAGGAAGAATGAGCTACTTTTATGTCATACAAAGTACATAATAGTCAATAAGCTGAATTCACAGTATGCTTCCAAATGAATTTAAAAAATATATCTACGCAAAGACATACAGCAAAGTGTCAACAGGGATTGTCCCTGGGTAGGGGTGATTTTTCTTTTATGGCCCTCAAGAGTTCCCAGACAATACATTAGTGGTGCCTGTGCCTGCTCTGGAATGGGGGAAAGCCAGCATCACACCCTGACTCCATTGCTCACTAGCTTTGTGACCTTGGACGGGGTCTCATTTTGTCACTCAGGCTGGAGCACAATGGCACAAACATGGCTCACTGCAGCTTCGAACTCCCAGGCTTAAGCAATCCTCCTGTTTCAGCCCTGAAGTAGCTGAAACTACAGGCACGTGCCACCAGGCCTGGCTAATTTTTGTATGTTTTGTAGAGACGGGGAGTCTCGCCATGTTGTCCTGGCTGGTCTCGAACTCCTGACCTCAAGCGATTCACCTGCCTAGGTCTCCCAAAGTACTGGAAGTACAGGAGTGAGCCAATACGCCTGGCCTAGCTGGGTCATCTAAGCTTCAATTTGTTCATCTGTAAAATGAGATGATAAAAGCAGGGACCTCCTCTGAAGGATCTGGAATGATTAAAAGAGATAAGGAATGCAAAGCAAAGTGCTTAAGAGGGGTTTGATTAATGCCAATAATTAACATACTGTTTTTATCAAACAGGTATTCTTTTTCTTTTTAACACAAAAATAAGATCAAAGCTAGTGAACGTTATTTTTTTAAAAAAACTCTGGGTGAGAGGGTTATCAGAACACCCCCTCCCCCTTAGCCCCATGCACAGTCACGCACAGCAAGGATAGCTGGGTCATGGAGTGCCCCGGGGAGGGCCCTGAGAAGCCTGGTGGCCAATTTCGAGGAGGCTGTGAGGCTCTGAGCTCAAAGCCAAATCAAATCCACACAGAGGCTTCGTGATAACATACCTGCACTCCCAGAAGAAAATGGCACTTCAGAGAAGCCCCAAACTATCAAAAATCTCCAATCAATAGTTCATTTCTTGTCTTTGAGGTTGATTTGATGATATTTTGTTTTCTGAATTATTCAGCCAAGGTAGACGAGGAATCTTGTTCACCTTGGTGTCCCCAGAAGCAGCCAGGGGGTGAACACAGACAGCCGTGGAGACAAATATCAGAGCTCCCATTGTTCAAGCACTAATAGCCTTGTTTAACCATCACAGTAACTCCACAGAGATTTGTGCTAGTTCACCCATTTTACAGGTGAGAAAGTTGAGGCTGAATGTGATCTTAATTTACCTATATTCAGGACACCTTCAGGGCAATTAGATCTAGTCTGACCTGGTATCATTTAGAAACTTGCTGCTACTCAAAGTATGGTCTGCAGACCAGCAGCAGAGCCCCAGAGTCCATAGATATGTAGCATCTCAACCTGTTCTAGCGACTGAATCAGAATTATGTTCAAGCCTGGCTTTGTTTGCTCTTTTCTGTGTCCTCTGTCTCCACGTCTACCTTCATGGCCTTAGACCAGGCCACTGCCAGCTCCCATCTGAATCACCCCAACAGCCTTTAACGACTCCCTCTTGTTCCTTCTCAACCAATCTGGCATTCCCTTACTCTACATCTTTCAATGGCTCCCTATTGACTTTGTATTAACTTCCTAACATAGCACTTCCCATTCTAGATCCTGCCTTCTCAGTCTTTAGCTCACATCTCACTCTTTCACTACGGACCATGCTGCATGGTCCAGCCTCACCCAATGCCCTTCCTGGCATGCAAAACCACCTCTGGAACTTTGTCCATCCTCATCACCTGGAAGATGTTTCATTTTTTCTCTATCCCTGGATTGATTTTACTTGTCCCCCTGTTCTCATTGGGGCACCTTTTTTTTTTTTTTTTTTTTTAGACGGAGTTTTGCTCTTGTTGCCCAAGCTGGAGCACAATGTCGTGGTCTCAGCTCACTGCAACCTCCACCTCCCAGGTTCAAGCGATTCCCCTGCCCCAGCCTCCTGAGTAGCTGGGATTACAGGCACCTGCCACACCTGGCTAATTTTTTTGTATTTTTAGTAGAAACGGGGTTTTACCATGTTAGCCAGGCTGGTCTCGAACTCCTGACCTCAGGTGATCCACCTGCCTATGACTCCCAAATGGAATTACAGGCATGAGCCACCATGCCCAGCTGACACTTCTTCTCTGAGGAAGTATATTCTGTCCTCTTGAGCTTGTTCCATCCTGTTGGTGTTATCATGCCTGTCTGCTGATTTGTCTCCCTTCCAGATTTTAAGCACTTCCAGGACAAAAGTTGTCTTACTCATCAGTGCAACCTCGGCACTTAGCAGGCACATGGTGCATTCCCCTAACCCCCACTTTTTTTTTTCTAGAAAAAGTTTTTGCTCTGTTGTCCAGGCTGGAGTGCAGTGGCATGATCTCGGCTCACTGCAACCTCTGCTTCCTGGGTTCAAGCCATTCTCCTGCCTCAGCCTCCCGAGTAGTTGGGATTACAGATGCCCACCACCATACCTGGCTAATTTTTTTGTATTTTTAGTAGAGACAAGGTTTCACCATGTTGGCCAGGCTGGTCTTGAACTCTTGACCTCAGGTGATCCACCTGCCTCAGCCTCCCAAAGCGTTGGGATTACAGGCATGATCCACTACGCCTGGCCTGGTGCATTCTCAATAACGGCCCTCAGTGTCCACTCTCTGGCTGCTTCTGGGTACACCAAGGAAAACAACAGATTCCTTGTCAGCCCGAGCCGAATCATTTAAAAAACTGAATATCATCAAATCAAACCTAAAGATAAGAAACGAGAAATTCATCTGAGAGTTTTGAAAATTTGGGGATTCTCTATTCTCTGCCATACTGTTTTTTTTTCCTCCAGTTCAAGTATATTATCATGAATTAACTTGAACGACTCTGAAATTCTGTCTCTCATGGCTGTGCACCTGGAGTGAAAACCCCAATGTTAAACACCTCATGATGCTGCAAGAGGCATCACGCTCTTCAGATACTTTTGCCCTTTTATTTTATAACATAATTTTTGTCTTTGTGATATAGAACTGCATAGGATATACATGGTTTAACCAATACTTCTAAAGTGAACATCAATGTTCACAGCATGGAAAACGGCAGCCCCCAAAACTCCCCAGGTATCCCTTCCTCTTCCCCACAGGTAATCACTACCCTGAATTTGGGGACAATCATTTCCTTGCTTTTCTTTTCTCTCTTCCTTCCTCCCTCCCTCCCTCCCTCCCTCCTTTCCTTCCTTCCTTCCTTCCTTCCTTCCTTCCTTCCTTCCTTCCTTCCTTCCTTCCCTTTCTTTTTTGTGACAGAGTCTCTCTCTGTCACCCAGGCTGGAGTGCAGTGGTGTGATCTCAGCTCACTGCACCTTTAGCCTCTCGGGTTCAAGAGATTCTCCTGCCTCAGCCTCCCGAGCAGATGAGACTACAGCCCAGCTAAGTTTTGTATTTTTAGTAGAGATGGAGTGTCATCATATTGGCCAGGCTGGTCTCAAATTCCTGACTTCATGATCCACCTACCTCGGTCTCCCAAAGTGCTGGGATTACAGGAGTGAGCCAGTGTGCCCTGCCCTTATTTGCTTTTCTTTATAATTTTACCCCCTGCATAAGGATCCCTAAGCAATAGAATTTAATTTGGCCTCTTTTGCTTTTGAACTTTGTATAAATGCAACCATACTTGATGTGTTTTGGGGTCCAGCTTCTTCCCCTCAACATCCCACTGGTGAGATTTCTCCGTGTTGTTCTGGGTAACTGCGTCATTCGTCTTAATTTTGAGTATGTTTCGTTGTATGGAGATGCCATTGTTCCTCCATTCTACTGCTGATGGGTGCTAAGGCTGTTTCTAGTTTGGAGCAATAGCTCCAAATGACGTGTGAGCAACATTCTTGGCTCCGTCTCTGTCTTTTGGAATACATGCACCTGAGTTTCTCTAGAGAATAAATCTGGGAGTGAAGGTGCTGGGTCCTGGAGTCTGCATATGTTCAACTTTAGTACGTAACGAGACACCATCAACCATAGTGGTCACAGTACCTTTACTCTTGTCTCCTGGGTAAGAATTGGGGGCACTGGGAGTTTTGTTCTGCAGCCTATCTCAATCTCCCCGAAAAGGTACATTATACATTAAAAAAGGAGGAAGAGAAAGATTTTTAGTCCACAATCTTGAGTTGCCTGAGGGCTTTTTCTTTGACCTGCAGAGGCAAGTGGTTGCAGGGATGAAGCAGGAATGAAGCGCTCTTGTCTTTGATGCCTATCTGAGTTTGGAGGGGGTGGGGGTAGCATTTGGGCTTCTCCAGTGACTCAACCAAGAAGAATCTTCCCAGCTGAGAGAAGCCGCTCTCCTGGGCAGTTCTGGAGACAGAACCTGATGGTAGACTTTTGACTCACATTTTTTCAACAAGAGAGAAGTCATCGAGTATCTGAGTTGTATTTTGTTCTTTTCCTCAAATGGAATACTTGTATGGTCCTTTGCAATTGTGAAGATGATGATGATGATGATGTGTGTGTGTTTGTGTATATATATAAATAATTGGTGAAATTTGTATGCATATTAGATAATAGAAATGGCTGTGCTGTGATTATGTGAAAGGAGAATGTTCTTGCTCTTAGGAGATGCATACCAAAGAACTAAGAGGTAAAACATCTTGATGTTTTCAACTTGCTTTCAAAATCGTTCCACAAAAATAATAATCATAACATATATATAGGTATAGGTAGATAGGTAGATGCGGGTATAGGTGTGGGTATATAAATAGATATGAGCGTAGGCATAGGTATATAGATATAGGTACAATATATAGCTCGATATAGGTATAGGTATATAGGTAGATATAGGTATAGGCATAGGTATATAAGTAGATATGGTATAGGCATAGGTATATAGGTACAGGTATATAGATAGATATTGGTATAGGTGTAGGTATTTAGGTAGATTCAAGTGTAAGCATAGGTATATAAATAGATATGGGTATAGGCATAGGTATATAGATATAGGTACAGGTATATAGATAGATATAGGTATAGGTGTAGATATAGAGATAAATATAGGTATAGGCATAGGTATATACATAAATATAAGCACAGATAATAGATATAGGTATAGGTGTAGGTACATAGGTAGATATACATATAGGTATAGATATACAGGTGGATATAGGTATAGGTATAGGTATGTAGGTAGATATAGACATAGGCGTAGCTATATGGGTAGATATTGATACAGGTACAGGTATATAGATATAGCTATAGGTATATAGGTAGATATAGGTATAGGTGTAGGTATACAGTTAGATATAGGTATAGGCATAGGTATGTAGGTTGATATAGGTATAGGCATACATATACAGGTAGATATAGGTATAGATGTAGGTATATAGGTAGATATAGGTATAGGTATATAGATATATAGATATAGGTACAGGTATATAGATATAGCTATAGGTATATAGGTAGATGTAAGTATAGGTATAGGTATATAGGTAGATATAGGTATAGGTGTAGGTATACAGGTAGATATAGATATAGGCATAGGTATGTAGATTTAGATATAGGCATAGGTATACAGGTAGTTATAGGTATAGGCATAGGTATACAGATATAGGTATAGGTATTTAGGTAGATATAGGTACAGTCATAGGCATATAGGTAGATATAAGAACTGGCATAGGTATGTAGGTAGATATAGGTACAGGTGTAGGTATACAGGTAGATGATATATGTATAGGCATGGGCATATTGGTAGATATAGGTAGGTAGGTAGATATGGGTATAGGTGTAGGTATATGGAGAGCTATAAAGGTAGGTATATAGAGAGATACAGGTATATGAGTAGGTGTATAAAGAGGTATAGGTGCAGGCATATAGAGAGATATAGGTATAGGTATAGGTATAAGTACAGATAAAGCAAATGTGGCACAGTGTTGGCAATGCTGCATCTGACTGAAGGGACTATAGGAGCTCATTGTACTATACCTGCAGCTTCTCTATTTTTTTTTTGTTTGTTTAAAACATAAAGCTAAAAGTGACCTCCAAATCTCACTGCTCAAAGGCAACCACTGTTATATCTGATGGATCTCCCATATAGCTCTGAGAATGTACATGCATGTGTGGTGCACACACGCAGACATACACACAGGGGCAATTTTGTTTTTATTCTTTTAATTTTTATTTTAGGTCTGGGGTTATCTGTAAAGGTTTGTTACATAGATAAACATGTTACAGGGGTTTGTTGCACATATTATTACATCATCCAGGTATCAAGCTCAGTACTCAACAGTTATCTCTTCTGCTCCTCTCCCTCCTCTGACCCTCCCCCTCAACTAGACGCGTGTCTGTTGTTTCCTTCCTTGTGTTCATGTGTTATTATTTAGCTCCCACATATGGGTAAGAACACGCAGTATTTGGTTTTCTGTTCCTGTGCTTGCTTGCTAAGGATCATGGCCTCCAGTTCTATACATGTTCAGGCAAAAGACATCATCTTGTTTCATTTTTACGACTGCATAATATTCCGTGATATATATGTACCACATTTTCTTTATCCAGCCTGTCATTGCTGGGCATTTAGGTTGATTCCATGTCTTTGCTATTGTGAACAGTGCTGCAATGAACATTTCTGTGCATGTCTTTATGGTAGAATGAGGTGATTTTGCATACATTGGATTGTACAACATTTGCTGGCTTGGGCACTTGGTTTTTAATCAATAATATATTGCTGCTGTCTCTTCATGTCAAGGTTTATCCACATTAGGTTGAGGTTGCTCAACATTTGTTAATACAAGAATCCTTTAGCTTATTCAACCAGTTCTGTTTGGTTGTTTCTGCCCTATTGTTGGACTTTCAGTTTTTCCATTTGTTCTATTATAAACAACACTGCAGTGAACATCCTTGCACACAGATCTTTGTTTGCATGTTCCAATAAGTTTTTTGGTATAAACAAGTACTTTAAAAAAAAAAAAGTTTTAAAACTTTTAATAAAAAACTTCATTGTATGCTTCAACTTTTTTTAAATTTTTTTGAGATGGGGTCTTGCTCTGTTACCAGGCTGGAGTGCAGTGACGCGGTCTCGGCTCACTGCAACCTCCACCTCCCAGGTTCAAGTGATTCTCCTGCCTCAGCCTCCTGAGTAGCTGGGATTACAGGCATGCATCACCATACCAGCTAATTATTGTATTTTTGGTGGAGATGGGATTTCACCATGTTAGCCAGGCTGGTCTCAAACTCCTGATCTCAAATGAACCAACCACCTCAGCCTCCCAAAGTGCTGGCATTACAGGCTTGAGCCACCCCAGCCTTTTCATTTTTAATGACTATTTATTGTGTTTTGATCCTTACTGTTTGTCCACAGTGCTTTACTTCACATGATCTCATTTAATTTTTATAATGTCACCTCTGTGTAGGTACTGACATTATCCATATTTTAAAGATGAGGAGACAAAGGCTTAGAAAGGTTAATGACTTTTTAAAAGTCATGCAACCAGCTTTATCTAATTCCAGAAGTCTGGGGCACTTAAATCATTGGCTTTGCTTAAAGCAAGAGGCGCCTGCAATTTCCTTCCATGATCAAACCACACAAAAGCCACGCTGATTAGACTTTTGAGGTCCCCAAAAGGTCATGACCAGAATTGAGGTGGGCGTGGTGAGGCCTGCAGATTCTGCTAGAGCTCTGCTGCCCCCTGGTGACAACGCTCTTTCATTGCTTAGATGGTTAGTCCCTTGGCAGCTGCCAGTTGTATTAAATTCACACTCCTTAGGTAACGCTAACACTAGTAATGTAGCAGTCATTATCTAAATATTTTCTGAGACTCTTCATTGAGAATTACATACACTATCAATCCAAGCCTTGCAACATGACAGTTATCCCCATGTCAGAGACAAGAAACCAGGGCTCAGAGAAGTTAACCCCCTCCAAGGTCAAGTGGCTTACTAGTTGCAAAGCTAGAGTTCAATTCCAGTTCTTACTGGTCCTTAGGTGTCCAACCTTTTTACTGTCCCATACATCTGCCTGATCTGGCACAAAGCAACATCCCAGAAATTCTTCAGTAAGCTTAATCTGAGCCAAAGACAGCTTGCTACAGAGATTTCAAGTATGGATTCCAGGGTCTGATAGTCCTAATCTTAATCCTACCCCTGCCACTTCCTTGCTTTATGACCTTGAGGAAGTCACTTGACCTCTCAGAGGGCCATGTGAAAACAGGGATGAGATAAGTAATGCAAGGAAAGGGCTCAGCCCAGTCGCTGGCACTGAAGAGGCAGCCAGTGAACTAAACTTCTTGTCAATGGAATAGCAGGAGGCCAGGACTGAGAATAGCACGAGAATGAGGCTAGGGTACTTAGAGGAGAGGCAGAGAGAGCTTAGGAGAGTTGAGTTCAAACTGGGCTCTGATATTGACACAATGTGAAGAGGTCGCTTTGCTCTCGGGGATGCTGTTTCCCCTCTGTCAAAGGCATTCTTTCTAAAGCTACTTATTGAGGTGCAACCCCTACTCTTGGACCAGAAACAGATGCTGAGCCTCACAATGTTTTCATTTCTAAAATGAGAACAAAAAATATACTATTCACAGCAATTTTTTTTTTTTTTTTTTTTTGAGACAGACTCTCACTCTGTCGCCCAGGCTGGAATGCAGTGGTGTGATCTTGGCTCACTGCAACCTAAGCCTCCTAGATTCAAGCAATCCTCCCACCTCAGCCTTCCAAGTAGCTGGAAATACAGGCACATACCACCCCGACTGGTTAATTTTTTGTATTTTTAGTAGAGACAGGATTTCACCATCTTGGCCAGGCTGATCTTGAACTCCTGGCCTCAAGTGATCCACCCGCCTCAATCTCCCAAAGTGCTGGGATTACAGGTGTGAGCCACCGCACCCAGCCATATTCACAGTATTCTTTTGAGGCAGCAAATATGATGGTGCCACTCAAGTGGCTGTTTTGTTAATAAAAGGGGTACATGCAGTCAAGGAGCTTGGATGTCTTGAGGGAATGAAGAGCGGTAAACTGATGACTAACATTTGTTGAGGGTTTAATATTTAATATTTGCCAAGCACTTTTCTGAGCATTCCCAAATATTAGCTCATTTAATGCTCACGTCAGCTTTATGAGGGAAGCAATTTTTCTGGTTGGCTGTTATGGGTGATGGTGGGCCATGTGATCCAGAGTTGGCCAATCACAGATTCCTATATCCTGACCTCAGTGATTAGCTTAGGAGAACCATAAAGCCTCAACCTAAACAATCATTTAGGATCATTTCTAGGCATTGTGTACCTGAATTTGGAGGCAAAAGGCTTCTCTTTTAGCTTTGGGGTGCTGAGGTGAGTGATGTCAGCCTGAAGTTGCCTGGAGCCATGCTGTAGCCAGGAAAACCCCGCTAAATAGCTTTAGAATGAGACCAATGCATTGAGAGGCAAGGCAGAAGAGAGTTAAAGAGGGCTGAGTTGACACTGGCCAACACTGTTAGAATATCTGTATCCACTTTTTCCTTTCTACATACGTAAACCAGTGAATGTCATATTTCTCTTAAAGCTAGTTTGAGTTGGGATCCTGTCATTTGCAACAATTGGCTCTCACCAGTGCACGTATAATCCACTTTAGCCCTGCTATAAAAAAACAACCCAAGACTGGGTAATTTATAAAGGAAAGAGGTTTAATTGATTCACAGTTCCCTGGCTTGGGAGGCCTCAGGAATCTTACAATCATGGTGGAAGGCGAAGCGGAAGCAGGCACCTTCTTCACAAGGCGGCAGGAGAGAGTGAGTGCAAGAATGAGGAAGTGCCAGACTTGAAAACCATCAGCTCTCCTGAGAACTCCCTCACTATCAGGGGAACAGCATGGGGAAACCAGCCCCGTGATTCAATCACTTCCCTCTCTCCACACCTGAAGACTACAAGTCCCTCTGTCCACATGGAGATTTCAATTGGAGATGAGATTTGGGTGGGGACACAGAGCCAAACCATGCCAGCGCGTACACAAATAATGCTAATAGTTATGGCCACCAACATAATATATTAATAATTATGTCCTTCTATCTGGTAGGCATTTGACATAGTCTTCAAGACTCATTATCCCTCTGTGAACCCTTCCTTGAGGGACTTCTTCCGGGTAAAGGTAGTCACTTTATAATAAACACATTTTACATCATTTTCATCGTAGTTATGTTTTTGTTCTATTGAATTGTAAAGTCAGATGCACCTTGCTTTTATGTCTTCCTGACTTTGCTCATTCTGTTCCTTCCACTTGGTTTGTTCTCTTCTCCCCATCTGTAGGGAATCAGTTTTGCAATTATAAAGAGGACCAGTTTCTGAATCAAACAGAACTTGGTTCAAATTCCACCTCTTCTACTTCCTAGCTTTTTGACCTGGATCAAATCACTTCCCTCTCTGAGCCTCAGTTTTCTCATCCATAAAATGGGTATTCTAACAGTACATGATACACAAGATTGATGTGATTTGGTTAAATTCTGGAAGGTACTTATAATTGCTAGTGAATTCTTTAACATTATTTTATTATGGAAGGCTGTTTCTTGGTGGTGCTTGGGGTTGTGGTCAAAGTTCAATGGAAAGCAGGATGGGGGGTGGATTGGAGGAAATGCTTCTGAATTTTCCCATCACAAATTTCAGTCTAGGTTAATCAGCATTTATATCAGGGATTTAGTGTAAGCTACCATTTATCCCGAGAGATAAAGGAATTCCCATAAAACCTTAGGCTTCCAAACAAACATCTTCCCACACTCAGCACATCCCATTCCCACAATCTTGGGTCTCTCCAAGGAATACAGCAATGGCAGGCAGGACATGAATGAGTCCCATTGTAAAGAGACACTTTGCAAGATGCCCATGCAGGACTCTTATTTAGGAATATAATTCTCAATAAAGTGAAATGTCTCTGTCTGAGTAATCCATTTTGGGGACTGACCTTTGGGTGTCATGGTTCTGATAGCAGATATATAACTTTGATTCTTCCCAGCTTTACCTGGGGTGAGGGTTCCTTATCAAAAGCATGAGGGTTCTGCAGCCAGAGAGACATGGGTAAGAATTCTGGTTTCTCCAGTTAACTTGCAATGTGATTTTGGTCCTTCAAGTCCTACTTCTACATCTATAAAGCAGGGATACCTTCCAAAGCAGCTGTTTTAAAGATTAAATTAGATGATGTCTCTGCCTGGTGACAGAGAACACTTGACACATAGTGTTCCAGGCATCCCCTAGCTTTGTGGCAACCCACCTTAAAACTTAGTGGCTTCAAATAGCAACAATATGCATTTTGCTCATAGATGTGCCGTCTGGGAAGGGCTTGGTGAAGACTGTTTCTCTCTGCTCCCCTCAGCAACAGCTGGGATGGCTCAAAGGTTGCAGGCAGAGATCATCAGAGAACTCATTCATGTGTCTGGTGGTTGCGTGGGCTGCTGGTTGGTAACTCAACTGAGGCCGTTAGGCAGAACATCTGCATGTGGCCTCCCCATGTAGCTTGAGCTGCCTCATAACGTGGTAGCTGGATTTCAAGGGTGAATGTCCCAAGTGAGAAAAGGCTCAGAGGGAAGCCATATCATTGTTTATGACCTAGACTCTGAAGTCACACAGCATTCTTCTGCAACATTCCATTCACCAAGTCAGTCGCAAAGGCCTACTTAGGTTCAGGAGGAGGGGAAGTAGCTCTATCTCTCGATGGGAGGGTGCCATCTCTGGAAGAGAATATGGCACCAGAAATATTGCTTTAGTCACTTTTGAAAAATACAAATTTCCTTTTTTTTTTTTTTTGAGACAGAATCTTGTTCTGTTGCCCAGGCTGGAGTGCAGTGGCATGATCTTGACTCACTGTAACCTCTACCTCCCGGTTCAAGCCATTCTCCTGCCTCAGCCTCGCGAGTAGCTGGGAATACAGGCACATGGCACCACACTCAGCTAATTTTTTGTATTTCAGTAGAGATTGGGTTTCATCATGTTGCCCAGGCTGGTCTCAAACTCCTGAACTCAGGCAGTCTGCCCACCTGGGCCTCCCAAAGTGTTAGGATCACAGGTATGAGCCACCATGCCCAGCCTAAATTGCCTCTTTTAATGAGTGCTAAAGAAAGAACAAGTCTTAAGATCACTCACTCTCTGAGCATTACAAATATATTTTCTTTTTTGTTTGCTTTTTGTTGTTTCTGTTTGTTTGTTGAGACAGGGTCTTGCTCTGTTGCCCAGGCTGGAATACAGTGGCATAATCATGGCTCACTACAGCCTTGACCTCCCAGGCTCAAGAGGTCCTCCCACTTCTGCCTCATGAATAGCTGGGACCACAGACACACCGCCATGCCTGGCTAATTTTTAAATTATCTGTAGCAACAAGGTCTCACTCTGTTGTCTAGGCTGGTCTCGAACTCCTACGCTCAGACCATCTGCTCACATTGACCTCCCAAAGTGCTGAGATTACAGGTACTGGCCTATATATATATTTTTTTCCAAGACATATGTATTCTCTTACCTGTAAGACAGGAATAAATAATACCTACTTTGTGGAGAAGTTGGAAACATAACTTATAGCATAAGAAAAGTCCTGATAGATAGTAGGTGCTCAATAAAGGGTGATTAAACTAGTAATTCATGGCCAGGCATGGTGGCTAACACTTGTAAGCCCAGCACTTTTGGAGGCAGAGGCAGGAGAATCACTTGAACCCAAGAGTTCAAGGCCAATCTGGGCAACATAGTGAGACCTTATCTCTACAAAAAACACAAAAATTAGCCTGGTGTGGTGGTGCACACCTATAGTCCCAACTACTTGGAAGGCTGAGGTGGGAGGATCACTTGAGCCCAGGAGGTCTAGGATGCAGTGAGCTATGATCATGCCACTGCACTCTAGTCTGGACAACAGAGTGAGACCCTGTCTCAATAAATAAATAAACAAACAAACAAATAAAATAGTAACTCATATTTAAACACATAGATACAGGGAAGGGAACATCACATACCTGGGTCTGTCGGGTGGGTCAAAGGGAGGGAGAGCATTAGGACAAATGCCTCATGCTTGAGGGACTTAAAACCTAGATGATGGGTTGACAGGTATAGCAAATCACCATGGCACATGTATACCTATGTAACAAGCCTGCACATTCTGCACATGTATCCCAGAACTTAAAGTAAAATAAAAAAAATAGTAACTCATATTTATTAAGCCATTGCCAGGCACCAGGTACTACTTTCTGAACACTTCAGTGTGTTTTGTTTTATTTAATACTCACAAGAACCCTACAATATATGTTGTGTTATTATTACTATTTTATAGATAAGGAGGCTGTGGCTCAGAGAAGTCAAGCAACTTGCTTAAGGGTCACACAGCTAGTTATTAGGACTCCCCGTATTCAAACTGAGGCAGCGCAGCTAGAGCATGAATGCATTGCATCACAACACCATACTTCCCCTTAGTGATTGAAGTTGTTTCGTTCTCAGTGTAAGGGTTTACAGTGCGACCCAGTGGAAATTACTAAAACCATAAGCCAAGAGAAAGGAGGTGAGGTAGAAAAGGCAATTAAAGGCTGAGGCTTGATAGGAATCTGGTGCCAGTGAGGTGAAGGCTGAGGTTGGTTTGCGCATTACATAGCCATGATCAAGAGAGCCTACAAATGACGCCCTGAGCAGGTAGACATGAGGATTCCTGGGGTCACCTCTTGGTTGAATCCAGCTAGCCCTTTAGGCAGTCTCTTTCCAGTATCTGCTCAGCTACCACTTTGCCCTGCCAAGAAGTTGAGCTTTTATTACATGTATAATTTTGCCTTGGTTCTATGGTGAAAGTAATATGGATTCATTGTAAAAATGAAAAGGCAAAAGTATATACAGAAAAAATGAAACATTTGAGCCAGGCGTGGTGGCACATGGCTGTAGTCCCAGTTTCTCAGGAGACTGAGTGGGGAGGATCGCTTGAGCCCAGGAGGCGGAGGCTGCAGTGAGCCAAGGTGGAACCATTGTACTCCAGCCTGGGTGACAGAGTGAGACCTTGTCTCAAAAAAATAAAAAGAAAATGAAAAAAGTTTTCTCTAATCCCCTATCCTACAATGTCACTCCCCAGAGGAAATCACCATCTGTAGTTTAATGAATAGCCTTTCTCATTCTTTGTTCTTTTTCTTTTCTTTTCTTTTTTTTTTTTTTTTTTTTTTTTTTTTTTTGTGAGACAGAGTCTCACTCTGATTGCCCAACCTGGAGTGCAGTGGTATAATCATGGCTCACTGCAGCCTTGACTTCCTGGGATCAGGTGATTCTCCCACCGCAGCCTCCTGAGTAGCTGAAATTATAGGTGCATGCCACCACGCCTGGCTAATGTTTTGTGTTTTTATTAGAAATGGGGTTTTGCTCTGTTGCCCAGCCTGGTCTCAAACTCCTGGACTCAAGCAATCCGCCCGCCTTGGCCTCCCCGAGTGATGAGATTACAGGTATGAGCCACCACATCCAGTCCTTTGTTTTTTTAAAAAATAGAAAACATTAGATAATGAAAAACCTATTTTCTTGCAACTTGTCTTTTTATTTTTCCATTTAACAATATATCAGAGACCTCTTACCATACCGGTACACATTTAAACTACTGCTGAGTGCTCCGTAATACAACTCTGCCTTGGTTTATTTCAGTAATCCCAGTTCACAGACACTGAGGTTGTTTTCATTTTCTTGTTGGTTATAACCAATGCTGCAACAATTACATTGTTGTATGCCTGCAGGATAGATTGGTTTTCAATGTTGTTGTAAATTTTAGATTTGGGGGTACATGTGCAGATTTGTTACGTGAGTATACTGTGTGATGCTGAGGTTAGAGATTCCGCTGAACTTGTCACTTCGTGAGCATAGTACTTGCTAGGTAGCTTTTCAATCCTTGCCTTCCTCCTTTCCTCCCACTTTTGGAGTTTCCAGTGCCTCTTGTTCCCGCCTTTATGTCCATGTGTACACAATGATTGGCCCCCCCTTATAAGCGAGAACATGGGGTATTTTGGGTTTTGATTTTAATTTGCTTAGGATAATGGCCTCCAGCTGCATGCATGTTGCTGCAAAGGACGTGATTCCATTTTCTTTTTAATGGCTGCATAGTGTTTCATGGTGTATGTGTACCACATTTTCTTTATCCAATCCTAGATTGAGTTCATGTCTTTTCTATTGTGAATGTACTGTGATGAACATGTGCGTGCAGGTGTCTTTTTGGTAGGGAAGGATGGATTATTAGAAATAAAGGACATAGGCCAGGCACTGTAGCTCATGCCTATAATCTCTCTCAGCAATTTGGGAAGCTGAGGCCGAAACATGGCTTGAGCTTGGGAAGTCAAGGTGGCAGTGAGCTGTGACTGTGACACTGCACTCCAGCCTGAGTGACAGCGAGACCCTGTCAAAAAAATAAAAGAAAAAAGATAAACCAAGAACAACAACAACAAAAATGAAAATAAACCCAAACCACCTGCTCCTTAACACATCCAATTTAAGGTCTTTCTCTTCCCTACACTCCTACTGGTGCTGCCTGGGGTCACCTCCCAAATAAACCACTTGCCCTCACATCCTTGTCCCAGGGTCTGCTTCTGGGAAAACTCAGCCCAAGGCAACACTCTTCCTGGACAGTTGCTTCCCACGAATACACACGGCACATGGCTGCACCTCCTAATCCCAACCCCTGTGCTTCTTGTTGGTTTCTCCCCAATGTCAGTGCTGGAAGTGACCTATCAAGTAGCAAGGTTGGGGGTCGAGGCCTCCGGGACGTAATCGCAGAGGGAGAATATGAGACTCTATCGGCAGGCCTAGATTCCCGTTCTTGCTTTTACCATCAGTTCATGGATCTCAGGCACGCCACTCATTTTTTCTGAGCCTCAGTATAAGGGGGAGGACCCTTACCTAATTCCCTGTCTTATTGGAGGTTAAGGTGAGATCACCTAAAGTGGCACTTTTGTTTAAAATTAAACATAAGGGCTGGGTGTGGTGGCTCACATCTGTAATCCCGGCACTTTGGAAGGCTGAGTAGGGAGGATCATTTGAGCCCAGGAGATTGAGACTAGCTTGGGCAACATAATAAGACCTTGTTTCTACAAATAAAGAAATTTAAAAAGTTAGCCAAATGAACTTTTTGCAGTGATCTCAGCTTTCTGCAACTTCTGCTTTCTGGTTTCAAGTGATTCTCCTGCCTCAGCCTCCCAGATAGCTGGGATTACAGGCACCCTCCACCACGCCCAGATAATTTTTGTATTTTTAGTAGAGATGGGATTTCACCATGTTGGCCAGGCTGGACTCAAACTCCTGACCTCAGGTGATCCACCCGACTCGGCCTCCCAAAGTGCTGGGATTATAGGCGTGAGCCACCGCACCTGGCCTGGAATGTCTTTTTGAAGGCCTTCATTGAATTCCTACTTTTGATTTTATTTCGTTCAACAAATTGTCTTTGTTTTTCCTTCTTTTTTTGAGACAGCTTCTTGCTGTCACCAGGCTGGAGGGCAGTGGTGATACGATCACAATTCATTGCAGCCTTGACGTCCTGGGCTCAAGTAATCCTCCCACATTATCCCCTGGAGTTGCTGAGACCACAGATGCCTGCGTGGCTAATTTTTTAAAAAATATTTTGTAGAGACAAGGACTACCTATGCTGCCCAGGCCAGTCTTAATCTCCTTGGCTCAAGCGATCCTCCCACCTTAGCCTCCCAAAGTGCTAGGGTTACAGGTGTGAGCCACTGTGCTCGGTCAAAAAGCATGTTTTGTTTTTGCATTAATAGGAAAATGTAATAAGAAAAATTAATATGAAAAAATTCAGACAGATACAAAACTGGAGTGAATGGCTTTATGGACCCCATGTACCCACGACTCATAAATTACTGATTTTGAAGTTATTTATAACGAATGGCTAATCTTGGGGTTATCTATAACTCTACCAAGAGTAACCACTATCCAGACCATTTTGAAGCAAATCTCGCAAATATTAAACACAATTCCTACTACTCAGAGTGGAGACTTTCCCCCTAGCAGCTGGCAGAGAAGGAGAGAAGCAAGAGCCATTCTCAATCACCACTTGAGATGCCCAAAAGCGTGTGAGAATAGTGGAGTTTTCTGCGGGCACAGGGAATCATGCCCAGACTTGAAGAGTTTCCAAGTCAACAGACAGATCTCATGCGACCTGTGACCTCAAGTTGAGCAGGAACTGGGCAGTGAGGCATTGGGTGTCTCCATCACCTCTGCCCTCACCTAAGGCTTTGGTGTTACAGACTGGGATAGCTGCTCAGCCATAAATCGCAAGCACTGAGGACTTCAGTTTCAACAGCTTTGTGATTCTCCCTGCCCTCTCCACCCTGTGATGTTGAAATTTGTTGCTTGGCTCCATGTTCCAGTCGTGGGTGTAATTATTGTCGTGGGACCAGCAATTAACCTTCCACAGAGTGACCAATGACTCTCTGGCTGAGTGTTCTGTGGCAGAGGGAGACAGCTTGTCGGGTTCCAGCGGAAGTGCCTGGGATATCTGCTCTCAGGGAGGAGGTGGTGGTCAGAGGACACTGGGGCCAAGGAAGGGTCAATTTTCCCCACTGGTCTCCCCAGAATGAGAGCAGAGAGGGTATTTCTGAACTTCATGAGGGAGAATAATATCTTCATTCGCATTTTGGAGATGCTGAGTCAGGCTGGAAAGTGACCCCTTTCTAATTGTCTCTTAGAAAGTCCTTTATTTACAAGCAGTTCCTGTCACTTAATAAACACATACATATTCCTTTATTTTTATCTTAATATTTTGAGATAGGGTCTTGTGCTCTGTCACCAGGCTAGAGTGCAGTGGTGTGGTCATAGCTCACTGCAGCCTGGACCTCTTGGACTAAAGCAATCCTCCTACCTCACCTTCCAAAATAACTGGGACGACAGGTGTGCACCACTATGCCTCACTAATTTTTTTTTTTAATTATAGAAATGGGGTCTTGCTATATTGCCAGGGCTGCTGTGGAATTCCTGGACTCAAGTAATCCTCCCACCTCAGCCTCCTAAAGTGTTGGAATTACAGGCGTGAGCCATCATGCCTCACCCTGCCAGTAAATTCTCTCCCTACAAAGAGAGAGAATTCTAACTTCTATTCTGGCTTCTATTGCCATAGATCATTTTGTCTGTTTTTGAACTTCATACAAATAGGACCACACACTATGTTCTCTTTTACGTCTGGTTTCTGTCAGTCATGTCTGCGAATTCATCTATCTTATTGCATATGGCTCTAGTTTGGTCTTTTTCATGACTGTATAGTATTCCACTTCATGACCATACTACATTTATTTATCCATTCTGTTCTCAATGGACATTTGCTTTGTTCTGTTTCCCAGCTTTGAGTTATAGCAAATAAATCTGTTTAAATATTCTTATGCATGTCTTCTGGTGTACATAAGCTCTCATTCAGGGGGAAGTATGCATTTAAAAGGGAAATTTCTGGGTCATGGGAACATACATATGTTCAATGTTATTAGATACTGCCAAGCAGTTTTCTGAAGTGATATTACCAATTTCCATTTCCAAAAGCATGGTGTCCTATTGCTCTACAGCCTTACCAGTTGTAGTACTGACAGTCTTTTTAAATTTTATATGCATTCTGATGGAGAATCATGAGACATAAAAGCTAGAACTAATGTGTGATACAGTGTGACAAAGACAAATTATGAACGCTTCATATTCACAACATCCAAGAACACTTTTGGGCTGAGCTGTCTTCCTCTTCCCACTTTCGGACTTCAGAATTTGGCAATTAATGGAAAGGACTAAAAGCTGGAGGTAGGGACAAAATGGAAAGATTTACACTATCTTAAAGGCTGAAGATGGGAAAAAGGCAACATATTTCAAATCAGCCTCTCAGTAGCTCCTACCTGTTGGCTAACTCTTTCCTCTGAGGTGTATGTCATAAAGGCCAGTCTTCTCCACTGGACAGAAATTCCTGTTGTAACCTGTATAAAATCCAGCTGCCTTGTGGTCCAGTCCTCTCCTGAGTTGCATTCACAGCAATAGCAATCTGGCAGTGATGTCGACTTCTGTAGGATTGTTCTGAATTAAGGTATCTACTGTGATGAGAAGCATATCTGCATGTCTGCTAGAGACAAGAGTGACCTTAGCCTTGATCCAGGCAATGTCCCCCAAACACTAGCCAGCACAAATCTCCACAAGCATGATCACAATATGTTACAAGTTCTGCTTCTAGTAGGTAGGTATTCCGGAAATATTCTAATGGCTGTGTATGAATCCAGCCTCAGGTTTCCCCAAACTCTGGTTCACTCACATTTCACTGGATAGAAACCACAAACACTTAGCTTAGCCTAAGCTATATCAGATATGTCCAATTCTTTTAAAAAGAAACATATTTTTTAAATTTGAGTAGCATTATTTTGAGAAAAAAAAAATTTGCAACAAACCAGAGAATTTAAGGTGTGAAGTGATCAGAATTTCCAACCATTCTCACAGAAGGATGGGGATATATCACTGAGGAAGGGACACATGAAAAAGAAAAATAAATGTATTTAATTCTTGGCCTGATTATATGTACATATAAATGTGAATTTGTATACATGATTGCATATATATACATACTTACATGTATATACATACATGTATACTATATTTAGTTTGTGACCTAATACTTTTTATATATGCATGTATATAGTGTTTGCCTATATGCAATTGCATATGTAAATTCATATATATATGAATGTATGCCTATATGTATGCATCTACTGTGCATAGGTATATATATATAAATGCATGAATACATTTATATATACATGTTTGTATGTATACTATATCTGCAATTACATGATTAGCTTTTTTAATGTGACACATGGCTCTTATGTGTTGATTAGAAGAGGTTAACTCTCTCTTTAGAAGTCTAGAAGATGTTCCAGTGGCCTATCTAGAACACGTGTGATGAGACGCTACCACCTTCTTCATGGCCAATATTATGTTTCAAAGAGGCACTAAAATATACTAGTTGGAAACACCAGGATCTCACAGACCTGAGGTTAAAAACTTGCTCCCTGCTTATGAGCTGTGGGGTGTTGGGACTCTCTGAGCCTCCGTTCCTTTTTTTTTTTTTGTGAAGTGGGAGTAGAATTACCACCCTCTTGGGATTTTTGTGCATGTCGAACAGGATGTTATGTGCAGGGCCTGTGTACGTGCACGTCCAGTGCCTGGTGTACTTGAAACACGTGGGGAGTGTCAGCCGCACTCATCGTGATTCCGATGTGGGTTGACGCTGCATTTCCCATTCTGCCTGCCGTGTGGGAAGTGGGTCGGAGTGTGTTTTGGGTGGGGTGTCAAGTGCTCTGGTGGAAGGGAAGGGATAGGACGTTCAAGATCTGTGAGAATCTGAAAAAAAGCTACCAGGGGCCACAGAATTCTTTACCCTTTTACTGGGACAAAGGAGGTGGGAGGTTTTCTGGCACCTGGTACCTAGCAGACAAGAGGGAAATTGGGAGAGAGATTCAGTGAGAAAAATAAAATCTTCCTGTTTATGCTCGTTTGTCTTCTTCCTGTGTGATGTAACCTCAGGGGGCCACGAGACTCTTTATTATATTAAATATCAGGGGGCACTGAACTGGGGTTATGCTACGCTGTGCCGGGAAATGCCATGAAATGGTAGGTTATCGGTAAATAATAATCCCTTCTCTTTTCTTTAGAAGTCAACATTCCTCTACAGGTATTATCATCTCATGTCATCTTGTGACCTCTTGATGACTTCTCATTTTTACAATGGGAATGAACTCAGAATGTGGAAAAAAAAAAAAAATCCCAGGCTGACAGTGAGGAGCTCCGTGCGGGGCCAGAGCCCAAAGTCTTCATTCACTCAATATTCATATCCACACAGTGTCCCTGCCACTCTGTTCAAGCTTCAGGAATCACTCAGGCACAGCACGAAGAAAGCACTGAGTAAAGGAGTTACTCCATTCATAAGTGATGTAAAATGTGCAGGATGGAAACAACCTAAATAGACCAGGCACAGTGGCTCATGCCTGTAATCCCAGCACTTTGGGAGGTCGAGGTGGGTGGATCACTTGAGGTCACAAGTTCGAGACCAGTCTGGCCAACATGGTGAAACCACCTGTACACCTGTAGTCTCAGCTACTCGAACCCAGGAGGTAGAGGTTGCAGTGAGCCGAGATTGTGCCATTCCAGACTGGGCAACAGAGTGAGAGTCTGTCACAAAACAAAACAAAAGGAAATGCCCAGCAGACGGGGATGATTTGAAAACTTTTTTTCTGTTTGTTTTTTTGAGATGGAGTCTCGCTCTATTGCCCATGCTAGAGTGCAGTGGTGAGATCTGGGCTCACTGCAACCTCCACCTCCCAGGTTCCAGTGATTCTCCTGCTTCAGACTCCTGGGTAGCTCGGATTACAGGCATGTGCCACCATGCCCAGCTAATTTTTATATTTTTAGTAGAGACAGGGTTTCACCATGTTGGCCAGGCTGGTCTCGAACCCCTGACCTCAGGTGATCTGCCTGCCTCAGCCTCCCAAAGTGCTGAGATTACAGAAATGAGCCAAGTTGAAATCTTATAGCATATTTGTAAGGAATATTATACTGACAGTAAAAACAATTGGTTTACCTGTATGATTGACCTAGGAAGACAGCTGTAATATTTTCAGTAAAAAGGTTGGTTAGAAGATAGTATATTGACTATTATTATAAATGTTAATAGTGTTTATCTCTGTGTTTGGGAGTGTAAGAGTCCTTTCTTTTTTCCTAACTGCATATTTGATTTTCTATTTCTCCTGCAACAAAGTTGAATTTCCTGTGTAATTAAAATAATAAAAGCAAATATAAAATGGACAGAAAAATAGAACTAGATTTGTCCCTTTAAAAATGTGTGAGGATTAGGCTGGGTGCGGTGGCTTACACCTGTAATCCCAGCACTTTGTGAGGCCAAGGCGGGCGGATCACTGGAGGTAAGGAGTTTGAGATCAGCCTGGCCAACATGGTGAAACCCTGTCTCTACTAAAAATACAAAAAATTAGTCAGGCAGGGTGGTGGGTGCCTGTAATCCCAGCTACTTGGGAGGCTGAGGCAAGAGAATCGCTTGAACCAGGAGGTGAAGAAGGTTGCAGGGAATGGAGATCATGCAACTGCTCTCCAGCCTGGGGCAGCAGAGTGAGTCTCCATCTCAAACAAACAAAAAATGGTGTCAGGATTGGGCTGGGCACCATGACTCACTCCTGTAATCCCAGCATTTTGGGAGGCCAAGGTGGGCGGATCACTTGAAGTTGGGAGTTTGAGACCAACTTGATCAACATGGAGAAACCCCGTCTCTATTAAAAATACTAAATTAGCTCGGCATGGTGGCACGCACCTGTAATCCCAGTTACTCGGGAGGCTGAGGCAGGAGAATTGCTTGAACCCAGAGGCAGAGGTTGTGGTGAGCCGAGACTGTGCCATTGCACTCCAGCCTGGGCAACAAGAGCAAAATACTGTCTCAAAGAAAAAAAGAAGGTGTCAGGATTAAAGAAGGAGCAATTATCTGCCCAATGATGTGATACCTGGTAAGTAATAGAGTTGAATTCAGGTCTCCTTGTTTCCAAACTGAATCCAATAAAGGGAACTCCTATCTACCGGGAAAAAAGAAAATCATGGCACTTGAAAATCTGTTCAACATCAACAATCATCTGGCAAATGTAAATCAAAACCACAAAGACATACCACTTTACATCAATTAGGATGGCTACTATTAAAAACAAAACAAAACAGAAAACGTAAGTGTCAGCTGGGCACCGTGGCTCATGTCTGTGATCCCAGCACTTTGAGAGGCTGAGTCTGGAGGATTGCTTGAAGCCAGGAGTTCGAGGGCAGTCTGGGCAACACAGGGAGCTCCCATCTCTGTAAATAACAACAACAACAAAAAATTAGTTGGGTATGGTAGCAGGTAGTAGATTTTGTGTGAACGAGGCCAAAAAGATTATAATTAAAAAAAAATCAGATCTGGGAGAAGCAGGCAGAGATAGAGACTATCAGAAAAACACCATGTTAAGAATACATGTTCGGCCAGACATGGTTGCTCACACCTGTAATACCAGTGCTTTGGGAGGCTGAGACTGGAGGATCACTTAAGGTCAGGAGTTTGAGACCAGCCTGGCCAACATGGTGAAACCTCGTCTCTTCTAAAAATACAAAAATTAGCCAGGCGTGGTGGCAGGCATCTGTAATCCCAGCTACTCAGGAGGCTGAGGCAGGAGAATTGCTTGAACCCGGGAGGCAGAGTTTGCAGTGAGTCAAGATTGTACCGCTGCACTCCAGCCTGGGTGACAGATAGAGACGCTATCTCAACAACAACAACAACAAAATACATTATTTTCTCTAATGGAGTCAGACCATTTAAATCATCTGTTGTGCTAATAATAACCTATCATTCTAAGATTAGCTAATCCTTGTACTATATTCTCTATGTAATGAGAACACTTCCTTTTCCTATTTTTATATTTATTTATTTATTTGGGACATAGTCTCACTTTGTCACCCAGCCTGGAGTACAGTGGCACAATCATGGCTCATTGAACCTCAAAATCCTGGGCTCAAGTGATCCTCTTGCCTTAGCCTCCTGAGTAGCTGGGGCAACAGGTGTGAGCCACCCCACCCCTATTTTATACTTCTTAAAAAAAATAACTTTTAACTTTTATTTTCACCAAAACTTTTGTTTTCACAAAATTACTTTTGTTTTGTTGACAGGAAACAAGTGGCAAAATATTATACCAGATAATTTCAACACAATCTCGTCTTTCTATCTATGGTTGTTACATTATCTGTTCTTTGCGTTTGCTTAGTTTTATTGCATAAATATTAATATTAAGCATTCAGAAAAAGCAACACATTTTCTTTTTGCCAATTTGAATGAAGGATTTTTAAGGCTGGGGAAATATCAAACAGATGAAAAAGCTCCCAAATACTATAGTACTGAGCTGATCAAACCCAAGACATGTGCAGTGGCTGCTATGGACCCGTTAGCAGTTGGGAAAGCTCCGACCCCATGTCAGGATAATGTTTTTCATAACGTAAAATGCATAGGAAGGAAACCAGTCTATTAAAAAAAAGTCAGCAACAATTAAAAAATACAGTCATCAAAATAGAGAGAAACTTTGTACGTAGAAATATGTGGCCAGGCGGGGTGGCTCATGCCTGTAATCCCAGCACTTTGGGAGGCTGATGCGGGTGGATCACCTGAGGTCAGAAGTTCAAGACCAGCCTGACCAACATGGAGAAACCCCGTCTCTACTAAAAATACAAAAAAAAATTAGCCAGGAGTGGTGGCGCATGCCTGTAACCCAGTTACTCGGGAGGCTGAGGCAGGAGAATCGCTGAAACTGGGAGGTGGAGGTTGCAGTGAGCTGAGATCGTGCCATTGCACTCCACCCTGGGCAACAAGAGCCAAACTCTGTCTCAAAAACAAAACAAAACTAAACAAATTGTACATGCCCTTTTCCTCTAATGGGTAATTTTTCAACTAAATTAAGCTAAAATGAAAATTTTGTTTCTTTTGTTTTCTTGTTCCAGCCATTATTACAATAGGAACATTTTGAATGAATCAGTTGAATCAATAAAGGAATACCAGCTGAGGAAAGGCGTTGGAGAGAGAACACGGCCCAGGGAGGAGCACTGGAAGCAGTAAAGAACGTTTGCCGGCAGAGCTGTGAGTAAAAACATGCAGTACCTCTTTCCTGAAAGATCACATTAGAGTTGGAAGGGACCTTGCAAGAGCATCTAGTCTACCAATTTATAAATAAGCGGGGAAAGGGAGGCCAGGGTCACATCACGGATGAGTGACAAAGTCCAGGCTCGGTTTTCTGCCTTAGAAGCCAAGTCTTGTATTCTCAGCCACATCGCCAAATTCCCTGGCTTCGAGGGCCAGCTTCATTACATCCGCAAAACTTATTTGGGTTTATCCTTCAGCAGGGACCATCTGAGACTGCAGCGTGGAGCTCTCTCCAACAACTGTCCTTGTGCAGAGGTCTGCGTGGTGGGACCTGGAGGTATGTGGTGGCTGTGGGGCTGCAGGAAAGGGGCAAACCTCAGGTTCATAGCTGGGCAGAGAGAAGGAAGGCGGACGAGGCCCATAAGCCTCATAGGCCATGCCTCTCATTTCCTTTCAAATAATTCTCTCAAGCTGTATAAACTTTCTGCCTGAAAAATAAATGACTGCCCCCTTAAAATAAACATTTACGCCATCCACTTGCCTGCATTCATTGCCCAGGAATGAGGCTTACCCATTGCTATGCCCAGAAGCTTCTGCCAAAAGCCTGCAAACTGGTATTTTTCTCCATGACCCTCAGTAACCGCTATTCAACAATCACCATCTCACAGGAACCCATCAAAGGGAAAAATAAGTGAGCAAGCAAGAGAGAAAAGGCATGCAGGTGGAGTACGTCAAAATAGATTTGTATGAAAGCAGGGATTTATTCTCGTGAATTCTGAAGTCAAGCCACATTGCATACTTGAAAGGAGAAATCTAAGAGAAAGGTAGATGAGTGTCAACATTTCTAATAGAATAGGCAATTAGACAATCTATTTGGTGATTTGTTTATTCCTCCTTCCTCTCCTCCTCCTTCTCCTCCTCCTCCTTTGTCTTCATCTTCATCTTCTTCTTTTTGGCTGGAGTGCAGTGGTGCAACCATGGCTCACTGTAGCCTTCAACTCCTGGGCTCAGGCAATCCTCATGCCTCCGCCTCCTGAGTAGCTGGGACTGCAGGTGTGCACCACCACACTCAGCTAAGTTTTTAAAAAATATATTTTGTAGAGATCGGGTTTCTCTATGTCACCCAGGCTTTACTCAAACACCTGGCCTCAAGCAATCCTTCTATCTCGGCCTCCCAAAATGCTGGGATTATGGACATGAGCCACCATGCCTGGTTTTGTTTGGTGATTTCTCGGGAAGGAGTTAATGAGACGTGAATGAAGTAAGAATCACCTGTAGATTTGACCCATTTATTCATTCATCATTAGCTGAGTCTCTATTATACGGTAGGTACTAGGCAGGCACAGTCTCATTATTAAAGTACATCTGGAAAATTGCAATTATGTTGTTTATACCATCATAGTGACATAGCTCTGTTATAATCACCAACACCACCAACAAAAATGCCTATTAGAAGAGTTCTTTCTCCTGTTTTCCCAGCACTTTGGGAGACAGAGGTGGGCAGATCACGAGGTCAAGAGATCGAGACCATCCTGGCCAACATGGTAAAACCCTATCTCTATTGAAGATATAAAAAAATTAGCCTGGCATGGTGGCATGTGTCTGTGGTCCCAGCTACTCAGGAGGAGGCTGAGGCAGAAGAATTGCTTGAACCCAGGAGGCAGAGGTTTCAGTGAGCCGAGATTGCGCCACTGCACTCCAGCCTGGCTACAGAGCAAGACCGTCTAAAAACAAAAACAAAAACAAAAACAAAAACAAGACAGAAGAGTTCTTTCTCTTATGCAAAGCATTGGTGCATTTTAGCCTCTCAAGTCCTCTTGAGGAAGGTGGTGGTATTATAATTATTATTGAGGCTTATCCCTATTTTGCAGGGGAGAAAAATGAAATTCCAGGAAGTGCTTTTATATTAAGGAATCGGTATAACTTTACTTAGCACCTCTTCTGGGTTGTTGGTATTAAATGGTATTAAAATGTTCTGAAACAAACAGGGTTTTTTCCTTGCAAAGCTAAAATGGAGGGAACTTTAACTTGCTCATTTATTTGATAATTCATTCACTTATCAATATGTATCTGTGATGTGCTTTTTATACAATAAACAGTGGGCTCATTATTCACTTGTCTAGGCTTCTCTTTCTTTACTTCTTTTTTTTGAGACAGATCCTCATTCTGTTCCCCAGGCTGGAGTGCAGTGGTGAGATCTGGGCTCACTGCAACTTCCATCTCCCAGGTTCAAGTGATTCTCCTGCCTCAGCCTTCTGGGTAGCTGGGGTTACAGGTGTGAGCCACCATGCCCAGCTAAGTTTTGGTATTTTTAGAAGAGATGGGATTTCACCACCTTGGCCAGGCTGGTCTCAAACTCCTCACCTCAGGTGACCCACCCGCCTTGGCCTCCCAAAATGCTGGGATTACAGGTGTGAGTCACCACGCTTGGCCTCATTCCTTTCTTTTTTAGATTTCCTTCCTTCCTTCCTTCCTTCCTTCCTTCCTTCCTTCCTTCCTTCCTTCCTTCCTGCCTTCCTTCCTTTCTTCCTTCCTTCCTTCTTTTCCTCTTTCCTTCTCTCCTTCCTTCTTTCCCACTCTTCTTTCCTTCCTTTCTTCCCCCCTTTCTTTTTCCTTTTCTCCCTCCATCCATCTCTCCCTTTCTCCCTCCTTTCCTTCTTAACCCAATCTTCCCAACTTCACCTACTTGACTTTTGAAAACTTCCTCAGAAGTGCTCAGATGTTCACAACCCCTCCTAGCTCTACCAGTGTATTACTCTTACAGCCTGGATTCCCTGAAAATCAGATCCTAAGACAAAGATTCAAATGTGCCAAGTTTATTTGGGAGGGAGATATTAAGAAACACAAGCAGGAAAGTGGGAAAGTGAGACAGAGAAGAAGATCAATAAATGGTGCATAATCACATCAACTACCCCTGTGAACAGCTGTGGCTCCATTCTGCTGGGGGATCTTGGAAGGCAGTGTCAGCATGAGACTCAGAATCATTCCAAGTGGGGGGTGAGAAAAGAGGGACATTATCCACTCACTTCCTGCCGTCACTGGTTGAGGGCTGCTTCCAGAAGCATCAGCCCACTCAGTTTCCTGTCTTCCTTGAGCTCCTGACCTTGTGATCTGCCCACCTTGGTCTCCCAAAGTGCTGGAATTACAGGTGTGAGCCCCCACACCCAGCCAAAAAATTGTTTTTTAGAGACAGGATCTTGCCATGTTGCCCAGGATGGGTCCTAAAATCATGGGCTCAAGTGATCCTCCTGCCTTGGCTTACCAAAGTGCTGGGATTACAGCCATAAGCCACTATACCTCACTTTTTTTTTCCTTAATACAGACAGGGTCTTGCTCTATTGCCCAGGATGGAGTACAGTGGCATGATCATGGTTCATCGCAGCCTCAACCTCTTGGGTTTGAGCAATCCTCCCACCTCAGTCTCCCAAGTATCTGGGACTACAGGTACACAGGTACATGCCACCATGTCCAGCCCCTGGCCCAAAGTCATCCTCCTGACCTCAAGTCATCCTTCCACCTTGGCCGCCCAAAGTGTTGGGATTATAGGTGTGAGCCACTGTGTCCAGCCTATTTTATTATTTCATATTTACCACCTAGTAGAGTGACTTGAACTACAAGGGACATTTACCTTTTACCACTACTCTCTCCTCAGGACACACTGGCATTAGAGGTGAGAGAGTCTGGATTGGGGGCATACGAGACCCATCACATGTCATACTCAGGACTGACCACGGCTGCCTTCCCAAAATGCAGGCCTTGTGGTAAACATATTGGTTTTCTCTCTCATGCATAGGAACTTTTTTTTGCCCCCTTGAAAATCTGATTTCTTTTGCCTGCCTCCCCTGCCCCAAGTCTATCAGACATGCCTGTACATACCTCAATCCAATTTCTATTTTTTTTTTTTTTTTTGAGACAGAGTCTCTCTCTGTCACCCAGGCTGGAGTGCAGTGGTGTGATCTTGGCTCACTGCAACCTCCGCCTCCTGGGTTCAAGCGATTCTCGTGCCTCAGCCTCCTGAGTAGCTGGGGCTACAGGCGCCCAGCACCATACCTGCTAATTTTTGTATTTTTAGCAGAGATGGGGTTTTACCATGTTGACCAGGCTGGTCTTGAACTCCTGCCTCATGTGATTCACCAGCCTCGGCCTCCCAAAGTGCTTGTGTTACAGGCATGAGCCACCATGCCCGGCCAATCCAATTTCTAATAATCATAACATCTATTTATTGAGAGTTTACAATTTCTCCATTACCTAAACACTTCACTTATACGTTGGTCATCATAAAATCCTATAAGTCTAAATATTGCTAGCATCTTAGTGGTGAGAAACAAAGCTGAGCTGTGTACAAGTTCAATATAGGTGGTAAGTAGTGAAGCCAGGCAGGGTGACTACAGAGTCCTTCACACTTTCCCTTTCTTTACTATTTATCTTTTATTATGATTATTTTCAAGCATACGCAAAAGTAGAAAGAATAACATCACAAACCCCAGTTAATCACCTAGCTTTAACTATAATCAACATTTTGCCAGGAGTATTTTTATCCCCTCTCTCTCTTTTTTCTTTGGTGCTTTTTTTTTTTTTTTTTTTTGGTGACAGAGTCTCATTCTGTCACCCAGGCTAGAGTGCAGTGTCACAATCTCAGCTCACTGCAACCTCTGCTTCCCGGGTTCAAGCGATTCTTGTGCTTTAGCTTCCTGAGTAGCTGGGACCACAGGTGCATGCCACCATGCTCGGCTAATTTTTGTGCCTCAGTCTCCCACATAGCTAGGATTACAGGCATGTGCCATCACGCCAGACCAATTTTTGTAGTTTTAGCTGAGATAGGGCTAGTCTTGAACTCCTGACCTCAAGTGATCTACCCACCTCAACCTCCCAAAGTGTCAGGATTACAGGCATGAGCCACTGTGCCTAGCCAGATTTTCTTTTTCTTTCTTTTCTTTTCTTTTCTTTCTTTCTTTTTTCTTTTTTTTTTTTTTTTGAGACAGAGTCTCACTCTGTTGCCCAGGCTAGAGTGCTCACAGCAGCCTCAACCACCTGAGCTTAAGCAATCCTTCCACCTTAGCTTCCCCAGTAGCTGGAACTACAAACATGTGCCATCCCACCACGCTAATTTTTGTGTTCTTGAAGAGACAGGGTCTCATTGTTTTTCCCTGGCTGGTCTTGAACTCCTGGGCTCAAGCCATCCACTCACCTCAGTCTCCCAAAGTGCTGGGATTACAGGCCTGAGCCACCATACCTGGCCTACAATTTCAGATTTTAAAGTTTTGTTTACTAATCAATTTTTAGTTGATTTTTGTTTATGCTGCAAGATAAAGGTCAAGTTTTATTCTTTTGCATGTGGATATTGTTTTTCCAATACTTTTTATTGATGAGAGTATCCTCTCTCCATCGTGTCTTCTTGGTGATCTTGTTGAAAATTAGTTGATGGTATATGCTTGGGTTTATTTCTTATCTCTGTGCTCTGTTCATTGTCCTATGTGTCTGTTTTTAAAGCATATATGCTTTATGCTTTTTTGTTTATTTTTATTTTTGAGATGGAGTCTAGCGCTGTTGCCCAGGCTAGAGTGCAGTGGTGCGATCTCAGCTCACTGTAGCCTCCATCTCCCAGGTTCAAGTGATTCTCATGCCTCAGCATCCTGAGTAGCTGGTACCACAGGCGCATGCCAGCACACCCAGCTAATTTTTGTGTTTTTAGTAGAGACGGGGTTTCACTATTTTGGCCAGGCTAGACTTGAACTCCTGACCTCAAGTGATCCACCTGCTTTGGCCTCCCAAAGCACTGGGATTACAGGCATAAGCCACTGTGCGGGCCCACATATATGCTTTTGAATGTGACTTTTTTCACTTAGCATACTGCTTTTTCAATTCATCCGTGTTATTGAGTCTAACAGTAGTTTGTTACTTTATATTGCTAGGTAGTATTTTACTGTATGGCTATACCACAGATCATTTATCCATTTATCTGTTGAGGGACACTTGAATAGTTTCAATTTAGGCAATTATAGATCAAGCCAGTATAAGCATACACATATAGATTTTTGAGTAAACACTGATTTTCGTTTCTTTTGGGTAAATACCCAGGAGCGGGATTGCTGATTTTTACAGTGGGTATATGCTTAGCTTTATAGAAAACGGCCAGACTGTTTTTCAAAGCAGCTAAACCATTTTGCGTTTTCCTTTTTTTAAAAAAAATTTTTACTTTAAGTTCTGGGAAACATGCAGAATGTGTAGGTTTGTTACGTAGGTATACACGTGCCATGGTGGTTTGCTACACCCATCAACCCGTCATCTAGGTTTTAAGGCCCTCATGCATTAGGTATTTATCTTAGTGCTTTCCCTCCCCCTTCCTCCCAGTACCCAACAGGCCCTGGTGGGTGATGTTCCCTTCCCTGTTTCCATGTGTTCTCATTGTTCAACTCCCGTTTATGAGTGAGAACATGCGGTGTTTGGTTTTCTGTTCCTGTGTTAGTTTGCTGAGAATGATGGTTTCTATCTTCATCTATGTCCCTGCAAAGGGCATGAACTCATTCTTTTTTATGGCTGCATAGTATCCCATGGTATATATGTGTCACATTTTCTTTATCCAGTCTATCATTGATGGGTATTTGGGTTGGTTCCAAGTCTTTGCTATTGTGAACAGTGCCACAATAAACATACGTGTGCACATGTCTTTATAGTAGAATGATTTATAATCCTTGGGTATATACTCAGTAATGGGATTGCTGGGTCAAATGGTATTTCTGGTTCTAGATCCTTGAGGAATTGCCACAGTTTTGCATTTTGCATTTTCACCAGCCATGTATGAAAATTCTAATTACCCTCCATTTTGCTCTCAATACCCAAATATGTTTTTAAATCTGAAATGCTTTTCTATGGTTTATTTATTTGAATCAGAATCTACAAAACAACCACATGTGGTATTTAGTTAATATGTTAATTAATTCTCTTTTAATCAGTAGTAATTTTCCTTCCTTTTCCCCTTTTTAATGTCATGCATTTATAAGGATTTGTCCTAAATTTTCCACATTCTGCACTAGGTTGATTGCATTCTTGTTTCTTCTGTCCTCCCTGTTTCTCAGAATCCAGAGTCTGAATGTGAAACTTGACTAGGCTCAAGCTTATTTTTTAACAAGAGTACTTCATAGGTGTTATTATATGCTGCTGGTTGATTACATCAAAAATGCCTGCTGTCTGGTTGGTAAAAGTCTGACTCATCTATTATGTAGTTTACAATCAGATTTTCATTGAATTATTTTATCAGTCATTGTTGACTATTGCTTAGTTCTGTTATTCCATTAGGAGATCCAAAATGATTTTCTATACCTATCTTCTGCATCTATAAAATGGCATTATTTTATAAAGAAGAACTATCCCTCCTTACCCATTTATTTACCATGAAATATAGTTTGGACAGAACTGGGGGCGGTGGCATGCACCTGTAGTAGCAGATCCTCCAGAGGCTAAGGTGGGAGGATTCCTTGACACCAGGAACTCGAGGCTGCAGTGGGCTATGGTTGCACCACTGAACTCCAGCCTGGGTGAGACAGCGAGGCCCTGTCTCATAAACAACAACAACAAATATGCCATTTGGACAGAGAAGGCATGATAAATGCCTCATCACTTCTTTCTTGTTATTTACTAGTGTCTAGTAGAATGAATTGCTGCCATAGCAAATTCAAAAGAAAACCAAAGAGATGTTTTTCGGTATTATTGTAAATTCATGATTTGTTATGTTTGAATAAAGTTCAAAATCTTTTCCACAGGGCCCATTCAAATCAGATAGCATGGCTGGACCCTTATTGGAAGTCCTCTAGGCATTTCCTGACAGTTTAGGCAACATTGTCAGCCAAGGCTCACTGTGGAACAAGTTGCGTCCTTCTGTACCCTGGCTTGTCTGAGTCTCATCTCTGGACCAGTCGAGAGACCTTGACGCAGATGCCTTTTCCTTTCCCCAAGCCATACTACAGGATGTCAGTGTGATCTTTCATCTACAAATGGCTTCATTTACTCAACCTAAACTAGCTTAAGCCAGAGAATTTTTGTTTGTAACCTGGAGCTCCCAAGGGTAGATTCAGATTTTGCTCTGTGTTGTATTGAGTTCCAGTGATGTAATCAGAATTCCATCTCTCTCACAATTCCTGGCTGTTGAGAATTGGAGTTGGTTTCGTTCTAGGGCAGGCTCTGTTTGCAAAGGAGCTCCAGAGGTTCTTACACAGCCTGTGAGGTCATTGATAAGCTCCTTCATATTCAATGACCTAATATGGATAAAAAGCAAATTCATCAATACATGGAGGTTATTGGCTGCACAGTGAATTATAAACATGCAATTTTAAAGTTGGATAATCATTAGTTCTAAGCTTTACCAAGTGAGTTGTGATCCAGATATTCAGATACTCAGCAGTACCACAATCTCTAAGTGTTTTGTCTCTGCCTGGGAATTCAACTGTTACTGGTGTGTACTTGGACAGTGTCAGGAGCTGGTTAGAAATGGCTGGAAGAGGGTATCCCAGGGGCAGCCCTCAATTAGTAACAGGCAGGAGTTTAAGGATAAATCCCCCAGTTCCTCATTTCTCAGCGGGACATCAGCTTACAGAGTTTCCCAGAAGTCTCCAGGAGGATTGAGTCTCAGCTGCCCACAGTGGTCACCACCTGCTTATGAATTAATGGAACTTGTGTTGGCTTCTTTCCTTCTCTGTCTCACTCGCCAGCTCTTCTAGTGGTGCTTCCAGGGATCACCTCCCAAATAGACAAAATGCCCTCAAATCTTTATCCCCAACTCAAGAGGAACTCTGCCTAAGACAAATCACAAATTTGAAATATGAAATGTTTCTTTTTTTTTCAGTGTAGCAAACAAGACACACACAAATTGGAAATATTACCACTTCTAATATTGGTACTCAAACATAGCTACTTAGGAGGCTGAGTCAGGAAAGTCACTTGAACCCAGGAGGTGGAGGTTGCAGTGAGCCGAGATCATGCCACTGCACTCCAGCCTGGGTGACAGAGCGAGACTCTGTCTCAGAAAAAAGACGCCACCTTGCCCGACCCTGACTTTTTCAAAGAAAACATACTATACAATTCCTTTAGCTTGATAAATAGAAATCATCTCTTCTTGTTCTACTCTGGTGAACATAAATGTATTTTATACAGTAAATAATTCAGGCACTTATTGGCAAACCAAAGGTGAGAACCATTCATTACCTGTTCTACTCAAAAACAGTGCAATACTGACATGTTCATATGTCCTTAAAAAAAATAATTACCAGTCCTCTTCCGGCAGACAAAGTTTTGGAATAACAGGAGCATTGCTTAATGTTTGAACTGCATCTGTCCCCTGTTTCTTTCTCTGGAGAGATGCACGGGCAGCATTGCCCAAAGCCATACCCAAAGCCAGCTTCCTCTCATTGTTTCTTTAGTCTGTTCTGGCACCTTTTGCCGGAAGCAACTGGACGACATCTGCATAACCCTTCGAGGCAGCAGCATGCACAGCTATGTCTCCCAACTTGTTCTGTTGACTCAGTTCAATACTTGGTTGAGTAAATAGCACTTCCACTGTATTTCTGAGATCCCCATGACAAGCCTAGTCTAAGGCAATGCTTCCGGCTTTGTCTCAGCCATTAACACCCACTCGGTTGTCCAAAAACTCTGGCAACTAACTCAAGTTGCCTCTTTTGGCTCCATCACGCAATGGATTGTCAATGGATTCTGCCTGCTCAGCCACATAGTTGCTTGGAATTAGTCCAGTCCTGCCTTTGGAGGTACCTTTCCACCGACTGGCATCATTCATGTCAGTAACAGTGATGATATCACCTTCCTCAAAGCATAGTTCATTTGGAGTTCTGGGTTCCAACATATAGAGGGCTCTGAAGACTTTATCTTGCCCTGGTTTGACCAGTTTTGGTGGCAGCTTCAACATCTCACTTCCTTGAGCTGCAAGTCCTAAAGACCACGCTGAAAAGCCCACCGCTTGCCTGCTACCTGGTACTCCAAGCACCTCAAGGTTTCTTTTTGTCTGGTTTACAGTCGTGCACCTTCAAGGGCTGGTGCCTACCCTTGGCTCTCGATAATATTTCATTGTATGGATATACTACATCTCATTTATCCACTTACCCACTGGGAAACACTTGGCTTCCTTCCACATTTTGGCTATTGTGAATAATGCTGCTGTGTATATGAATATATAAATACCTCTTCAAGCCCTGGTTTCCGTTCTTTTGGGCATATACCCAAAGTGTAACTGCTGGATTCAACACCCTTCATTTTTAATTCTTACAAGCCTCTTCCCCCTGAGATCACCAGCTGGAGTTTGCCACGGAGAAAAGAAGCAAGAATGAGCTGGCCTTTTTTCTGGGGTTTCTGTTAAGGCCACTTCTAAATGGACTTTGAGACCCTCTTGTGGGACTACCCAAGAACGCTTTTTGCCATAACTTGTTCTCAGATCACAGACTCTTCTCTTCCTCAGCTGCCCCCAACATGCCATCATATTTCCTTTGTTCTCAACGTCAGCCACTAAGGCTGCTAGTTCTTCATTGGAACTTCATGGACATCTGGCTAAAGTTCAAACCCTTTAGCAAGGCAAACAGGAGAACCTCATTTGTAATCTGGTTCTTGCCTACCTCTTTAGACTTATGTCTGAATGTTCCTACAGATGCATGGCATTTTGAGATGGAATGGGGTGTCAGGAATGAGTGATGAGGCTCAGGAATGGGAAGACAGCAATGCATGTATATGTACATGTCTACAATTATAGACCATTTGTGCGTGTGTGTATGTGTATGGGTGTATAGATAGATAAACTAATTTTTGTGCCACCATGCTTGGCTAATTTTTTTATTATTATTTTTTTATTTTTAGTAGAGATGGGATCTCACTATGTTGCCCAGGCTGGTCTCCAACTTTTGGGCTCGAGCAATCCTGCCTCAGCCTCCTAAAGGGCTGGGATTATAGGCATGAGCTGCCATGCCTACCTCATAGACTAATTTATATAAATGAAATAATTTTCTGTATGTATGTATATTTTTAAAATTTATTTCTATTAATTAATTTGTTTTTTGAGACAGAGTCTCACTCTGTGGCCCAGACTGAAGTGCAGTGGCATGATCTCAACTCACTGCAACCTCTGCCTCCTGGATTCAACGGATTTTTCTGCGTCAGCCTCCTGACTACCTGGGATTGCAGGCACACACCACCATGCCTGGCTAAGTTTTTGTCTTTTTAATAGAGAGGGGGTTTCACCAAGTTGACCAGCCTGGTCTCAGCCTCCTGACCCCAAGTAATCTGCCCACCTCGGCCTCCCAGAGTGTTGGGATTATAGGCATGAGCCACTGCACCTGGCCTCATTCTCTGTATAATTTTAAAACTTGTTACTAAAAAATATTTCAAGCATAAGCAAAGATAAAGAAAATAGCTAAATAAATCCCCATTTATTCATCATCCACCTTACCAACTAATGGCCATCTTGTTCCACTGATACTTCCAGCCTCTCCCCCTTCAATTATTTTGAAGTAAATCCCACATCTTATTATTTTATATTTAATATCTTAGTATATATCTCTAAAAGATAAGAATTCATTTTTAAAATAAAGACTTTGGGATCACTCTTGGTTTTGTACCTTCTACGGTGTTTGGGCAAATGTGTAACAACATGTACTCACCTTATAGTATCATAATCAGAAGTTTCGCTGCCTTAAAAGTCGTCTAGAACAGGGATCCCCAATCCATGGGCCATGAAGTGGTTCCTGTCTGTGGCCTGTTAGAAAATGGGCCACACAGCAGAAGGTGAGCAGGAGTAAGCAAGTGAAACTTTATCTGTATTTTCATCGGCTCACCATTGCTCGCATTACTTCCTGACTGCCTCTTGTCAGGTCAGTGGCTGAATTAGGTTTTTTTAAAATTATTTTTTCTATTTATTTATTTATTTGAGACAGAGTCTTGCTATGTCACCTAGGCTGGAGTATAGTGGTGCGATCTCAGCTCACTGCAACCTCTGCCTCCTAGGTTCAAGCAGTTCTCCTGCCTCAGCCTCCTGAGTAGCTGGGATTACAGGTGTGCACCACCACACCCAGCTAATTTTTTGTGTGTTTGGTGGAGACAGGGTTTCTCACCATGTTGGCCAGGCTGGTCTCGAACTCCTGACCTTAGGTGATCCACCTGCCTCAGTGTCCCAAAGTGTTGGGATTACAGGCCACTGCACCCGGCTTGCATTAGATTCTTGTAGGAGCACGAACCATATTGTGTGCTGTGCATGCAAGGGATCTAGCCTGCACGCTCCTTTTGAGAATCTAATGCCTAATGATCTGTCACTGTCTCCCATCACCCCCAGATGGGACCATCTAGTTGCTGGAAAACAAGCTCAGGGCTCCCATTGATGCTATAATTATAAACTCATAATGTGAGTTTATAATTATTTCATTATATTTTGTAATGTAATAATAATTCACATAAAGAGCACAATAAATGTAGTGTGCTTGAATCATCCTGAAACCAAACCATATCCACCACCCCCTACCACCCCATCCTATTCATGGAAAAATTGTCTTCTATGAAACCAGCTTCTGGTGCCAAAAAGGTTGGGGGCCACTGCTATAGAACTCTGACATTCATTCATTCATTCATTCATTCATTTTTGTTTTTTCTTCAATTAACTCAAAGCTTTGATAGAACTCTTACTTTTAAAACATAACTGCAGTATCATTATCATAACAACTCCTTAACAACATCAAGTATCTAACCAATCCTTAAATTTTCCTAAATGTAGCCAGGCACAGTGGCTCACACCTGTAGTCCCAGCACTTTGGGAATCTGAGGCAGGAGGATTTCTTGAGCCCAGGATGTGAGGCTGCAGTGAGCTATGATTGTGCCACTGCACTCCAGCCTGGGCAGCAGAGCAACACGCTGTCTCAAGAAAAAAAAATTCCTAAATGCTTTTTTATTTTTTAACAACCTGTTTGAATCAAGATCCAAATAAAAATCAGGTGTTGTTTTTGGTTAATATGTCTCTCAAGACCCTTTTGATCTGTAGACTCTATGTCTATCTATTTTATCTATCTATAGGTAGACCTACATCTAGACACAGAGATATAGACCTAAACAGAGATATGATTGCATTTATTTGTATTTATTGTGTTATTTTCTTTTTGTCCTGTAAAGTTTTTCCCAGTCTGGATGCTCCTGACTGAATCTCTGTGCTGTCATTTTGCCCCCAAGTGTCTTATGAATTGATAATTTAGTCTAGGGGCTTGATCAGATTCAAGTTCAATTTTTGTTTTTGTTTGCAAAACCACTTCACAGGTGGTGTCTGTTCTACCATTAGAAGGTACGTGACATCTGCCTGTGTCTCTTTTGTGATGTTAGTGGACACTGATCACCAGTACCAAAAGTCATTAGTTCATAGAGTGCAAAATGGTGACATTCTAATGGTACTATTGCATCTTCATTAATCGTATGGAATACTTCTGTGGAGAGAAACTTCCCTTCATATACTTTTTTGTTTGTTTGTTTGTTTGTTTGTTTTTTAGGAGAGAGAGAGTCTCGCTTGGTCTCCCAGACTGGATGGCAGTGGTGCAATTATGGCTTACTGCAGCCTCGAATTCCTGGGCTCAAGCAATCCTCCCAACCCAGCCTCCCAAGTAACTGGGACTGCAGGCATGTGCCACCACACCTAACTAATTTTTGTATTTTTTGTAGAGACGGTGGTCTCACTGTGTCGCTCAGGCTTGTCATGAACATACACTCTTTTATCACCCTGTGGTATCATTCTTACATGAAAAGCAGGGTAAATGTTCAATTCTTTTCCTTTATTTTCCAATTTTCAAAATAATGAGTTGGTTTCCTAGCATCCCCTAAAAGTAACTAGTGAATTCTTGAATCATTATGAGCTCCTGAATTCAAACATATTTGATGTATTTCAATGTGTTATCCTTATTTACGCTCAAATTCTCTCATTTTTAGCCAGTGAGAGCCTGTCCTATCAGTTTCTGAGTCCTTTGTCCAAGCCTCAGGAGTTTTATAACAGCTTTCCAGCCTCCTGGTATAAAAACATGTCCCCTGCCCATCCATTTCCTTCCACCAACCTGTAATCAGTCATTTAGCCAAGAAACCCGGTTCCTTTCAGTGTAAATTAGTGTTTGGAGACCACCATCTGAGCATGATGGGCAATTTTCCAATACAAAACATTAAATATGTTTTATTTAATTAATTAAAGAAAAATAATTCCTTAGACAGGACAAAAAGAAAAAAAAGGGAAGAAATTTAGTACAACTTTCTTTACCACAAAAGATAGGCTTTTCTTTAAAAAAATCTACATAAGGACAATAAGGTCATGAAAAACATTGAGTTCTTAGAGTCATGTTTAAAGCAAACTTTAGGCTGGGTGTAGTAGCCCACACCTGCAACCCCAGCACTGTGGGAGACCAAGGCGGGAGGATTACATGAGGCCAGGGGTTTGAAACCAGCCTAAGCAACATAGAGTGATGCCCATCTCTATAAAAATAAAAATAAAAAAATTAGCCAGAGGTTGTGGCACATGCCTACAGTCCTAGCTACTCAGGGGGATGAGGTCAATGGATGGTTTGAGCCATGAGTTTGAGGCTGCAGTGAACCGTGTTTGCACCATTGCACTCCGGCCTGGGCAACAGATCAAGACCCTGTCTCTAAAATATAAATAAATAAGTAAATAAATAGAATGAAATGCAATATTTGACAGTTTGAATCCTTGAAAAGATTAAGAAGTGAGTATTCTTTATGACTTCTCACTTTCCCTCTCTCCATCCTGACTTCTTATATTGTTCTATTTTGTCAATGTTCTTAACATGAATATTCTATTTTTCTAATCATTATTTTCATAGCTCTTTTTAAAGTTTTAAATTTTTCAGTGATAATGCAGATTATATCTGTTTATGACGTCTAACGTGACGTTTTAAATATATATGTTGCAGAATGGCCAAATCAGGTTAATTATTAACATATGTGTTACCATTTATATGTGGTGAGAACACTTAAAAACTACTCAGCACCGTTCTTTAATCTTCATTTTGAATTTAAATGGGCACAGCACTCACCATCAGTCCTTTCCTTTATACCTGAGTTCTTTGTTTTGATACATGTTTGTTTTTCAAGATTTAGCCATCAATTTTTCATGGCATATATTCACTAATTTAATTATTCAAAGTTTTCCCTACTGATTCACCATTACAAACTATGCTGCAATAAACATTGAGAGAGTGTGTATACTTTCTGGTGGATATCTATGCTCTAGATGTTGAATCTAAAATGCAAAGTTGCTAGGTGAAACAAATGTATACATTTTTAATAAATTTTCCCAAATTGCCCTTTAAAAATTTATTTTTATTTTATTATTATTATTGTTGTTATTTTGACACAGAGTCTCACTCTGTTGCCTAGGCTGGAGGGCAGTAGCAGGCTCTCAAATCACTGCAGCCTCCACCTCCCAGGCTCAAGTGATCCTCCTTCCTCAGCCTCCTGAATAGTGGAGACTACAGGAACACACCACCATACCCGGCTAATTTTTTTTTTTTTTGGTATTGTTTGTAGAGTTGAGGCTTTACCATATTGCCCAGGCTGGTCTTGAACTTCTAAGCTCAAATGATCAACCCCTCCCTCCGTCAGCCTCCCAAAGTGCTGGTATTACAGGCATGAGCTACTGCATCTGTCCTGCCTTGCACAAATTTCTATCACTTTGTCCTCTCATCTGCATTCATGAAGGCCTGTCTCTCTATACCCCCACCAACCCTGGTTATATCACTAGTTTAAGTTTGCCAATCTGAGAGGTAGTCTAATCCTAGTTAACAGCATGGTGTGTGGAGGCAGATTCCCCAGGTTCAAATCCCAGCTCTGTCATGTATTGGAGGTGTCACCTTGGCCTCAGTTTTCTCACCAGAAAGTCAGGTATAAGAGTAAAAGTTACATCACAGAGTTGCTATATGGATTAAGCAAATCCTTTTGTTCAGTGTAGAGTGCTGAGAACAATACTCAACATAGTAATATAAAGGATATAAGTATTTGCTATTAATACTGTAGGGCCCCAAACAGTATCACACCATTTTAATGGATGTTTTATCATCATTCGTGGGGATGAGTGTAATGTTTAATAATCAGAAACAAATGCTGTCTTTGTGAAAAAATATCCAATCTTGAAAGAAAAAAAGACAATGACTTATGAAAATATGCATTGCAAAATTAAAAAAAAACATAGAAATCTAGAAGTGGTAGCATTCTAATGGTTGATAGCTTTGGGTGGTGATAGGTTTGGCTCTGTGTCCCCACCCAAATCTCATCTTGAGTTGTAATCCCCATAATCCCCATGTGTCAAGGGTGGGACCTGGTGGGAGGTGTTTGGATCATGGGTGTGCTTTTCCCCATGCTGTTCTCCTGATAGTGAGTGAGTTCTTAAGAAATCTGATGGTTTTATAAGGGGCTCTTTCCCCTTTGCTCGTTTCCTTTCTCTTTCCTGCCCCATTGTGAAGAAGGTACCTGCTTCCCTTTTGCCTTCTGTTATGACTGTAAGTTTCCTGGAGCCTCCCCAGCCATGCTGAACTGTGAGTCAAGTAAACCTCTTTTCTTTATACATTACCCAGTTTCAGGCAGTTTCTTTTTTCTTTTTCTTTTTTGAGACAGAGCTGGCGCCTCAGCCTCCTGAGTAACTGACATTACAGCCACCATGCGGGGCTAATTTTTTATTTTTAGTAGTCACAGGGTTGCCATGTTGGCCAGGCTGTTCTAGAACTCCTGGCCTCAAGTGATCTGCCCACCTCAGCCTCCCAAAGTGCTGGGATTACAGGTGTGAGCCACTGGCCTCAGCCTCTGGCAGTTCTTTACAGCAGTGTGAAAACGGACTAATATAGGTGATGAGGGAAATGGTCTTTCTTCCTAATGCTAGAAAGGTGTGTCTTAGCGTCCAACAGCTTAAAGAAAGTTCAGGGTCAGTCTGTTTCCTTGCATGGGGGTGAGGGCTGGGAAAAGAGCAGGTGACTAGTCAGCCTTGGGCATAGGAAGCTGTTTCAGCCTGTGGGTGGTTCCCCCCAACTGAAGAGCCAGTTGTTTCTGGGTTATAATTTTCCAGGTGTGAGAAGTGGGGGTGAGGAAAGGAGAACTAGCCTGTGTGTCTATGCCTGTTTTAGTGACTGCATTGGGCAATGCTGCTCCTCCCTTAATGACTGCCCAAAGCCCAGGGTCTGCACATGGGGGGCAACCCCACTTGTGTTGAAAAATGTGCCTCTGAAAATATGTTCCATAAAAGTGAGCTAATTGAGACTCACACGTCTCTCCGCCAGCCCAGAAAGTTGCTCTTATCTGTCCATAGGGAGCAAGTGGGTGGCAGAGGCCATCAGACACCCCTTCCTAGAATGTTCCAGAAACTCTCTCATGCAGCTATGGATTTATGTTAGGGGACATCCCTCATACTTATTTTCATTCAAGTGCTGTCTTTTATTTTTAAAAAATGTTAGTCACAAATCACTGAAAACTCCAACAGGTGAATGTGAGATCATGTTGCATTCACCTAATAGAGCACCTGGCAATGAGTCCGGACATGAGAAATGTTTGCCAAGTGTTGCTGAATTGGCACTGGGATTTAAAGAGATGACTAAACAAATGGCAATTTCTGTTAACCTTCCAAGTTATCCAAACCCAAACTCTCCTTTATGATTCAAATTCTGGTTGTTAGTTGTTGCTCTTTTTTTTTTTTTTTGAGTAATATTTACAAAAATTTGCATAAACCTTAATCAATTAAATTTATTTTTTTTTTTTTAATTTTTTGAGAGACAGGGTCTTGCTCTATCACCCAGGCTGGAGTGCACTGGTATGACCACGGCTCACTGCAGCCTCAACCTCCTGGGCTCAAGTGATCTTCCCACCTCAGCCTCCCAAGTCGCTGGGGCTACAGGTGTGCACCACCATACACAGCTAATTTTTAAATTTTTTTTTGTAAAGATGGGGGTCTCACTTTGTTGCTGAGGCTGGTCTCAAATGCTTGGGTTCAAGCAATACTCCCGCCTTGACCTCCCAAAGTGCTAGGATTATAGGTATAAGCCACTGCACCCAGCCTGAATGTAGTTTCTTCTCATAGAATGGATATAAGTATGTTCACCTCATAGAGTTGCTGGAAGAACTAATTGAAAAAGTATATGTAAGGTTCCTGGCATGGTTCTTGGCACAGATGAGACACTGGAAAAATATTAACCACAAATGTGCCATATAATTTACACACATTATCTTAATTAATTCTTCCAACAGCCCTTTGTGGTAGCTATTATACTTTTTAGCTCCATTATGAAAAAGAGAAAATAAAGGCTCAAGGAGGTCAAACAACTTGTTCCAGTCACACAGCGAGCCAGGGAAAGCCAGGCTGAGAAAGCAGACCTTTATGCATCTTAAAGTTTCAGCAAACAGTGCACCACTTCCTTTCCCATTCTCCACACCAGATACCTTCCTTGCCTGACATCTGTTCTTTGACCTCAATAGGGATACTTGCTGGTCAATTAGAAACCAACCTCTTATTGAAACTTGCTTTTAAAAGCCCCACCTCCCTGCTCTGTCAGCGAGTGGTCCTCCTAAGTAGCAAGTGCCGTACAATGAACTCACACAGAAGTTTCTATATGATTTTTTTTTAACAAGGTGTGGAGTATACTGCCAGCCAAATGCCACAATTGGCTAAGGGTTGGTTACTGCCACATAAAACCAAGTGTGACACTCTTACAGCTACTGGTATTTCCTTTCTTGAAGTTTTGCAGCTGGGAACTCACCAACGGAGCAGAGAGGGAGGTTTCAGAGAGGGAAGCAGGGTAGTGACCAGTCCAGGAGACACTGAGCCAAAGGGTCACAGCAAATCAGGCACCCAGGTTTTCCTGAGTTTTGAGACACTTCGCTCCCTGTTTATAGACTTGTCTATCAATTCCTCCCAATAAATAATCTGATTAGGTTGAACCATACGAAATTATTGACATTTGAATTCTTTTAAGCTACAAAAGCATCAAGTTTATATATAGTTCAATCTAATACACACCAGGTTAGCTGATAGAAAAAAGGAGAGGGGAATTCGTTTCGCAAACTACTTCTCATACCAATTATTGGGAGCTTATAAGTATGGCTGGTGCTGTGCTAAGTGTGCCACCTGCATCAGCTGGTGTAGTGGGTACCATAATCAGTTCAGTGATCCATAGGGGTTATGCATTATTAATAAATCCACTTTTCTGAGGTTCAGAGAGGTTGAGCTTCTTACCTAAAGTCACAGAGCTCTCCGACCCTAAAGACACTGTTTGCAAACACCAAGCTACATTCACTTTTCCTTCCATGTTGATCCTGTTTATGGAGAAAATTTGACTTTGAATCTGTCAGGTTCACTACTCATCTGCAAGGTTTTTGGGAGCACAGGTCATGTCTTATTTACCTATGAATTTCCATGAAGCACCTAACACTTTCATGGATGTTCAATGTGTACCTGCGTGATAATTCCATGGGGTTGTGTTGAGGGTATACAGGGTTCTCCAGATAAGCAGAACTAATAGGATATAGATAGATATATTACAGGGGATTTACTATGTGATTATGGAGGCCGAAAAATCACACGACATGCTGTCTGCAAGCTGGAGAGCCAGGAGAGCTGGTGGTGAAATTCAGTTCAATTCCCAAGACTGGGGAGCTGATGGCATGACCCGCACTCTAGGGCTGAAGGCCTGAGAATGAGGTAGAGGACAGAGGGGTTTGCTGGTGTAAGCACCAGAGGCTGAAGGCCCAAAAGCCAAGAGTTCCAATGTCCAAGGGCAGGAGAAGATGGATGTTCCAGCTCAAGCAGAGAGAGCAAATTCACCCTTCCTCCACCTTTCTGTTCTATTCACGCCCTCAACAGATTGGATGATGCATGACTGGTGGGTGAATGGTTTTTACTCAGTTCAACAATTCAGATGTCAATCTTTTTCAAAAACACCCTCACCACACACATCCAGACATCATGTCTGAGCAGGTATCTGGGCAGCCCTTCACCCAGTCCAGTAGACACATGAAATTAACCATCACAATTGGCATGAGTTCAAATATGGGAAGGAACCAGTTGTATATGCTGCTCCAATATTTAAGCAAAGCTCTAAGTTAGTCCCTGTTGCTGGCCTGGTCTCTAAATTCCTGGGTGGAGACCTCTGCCACTTACTTGCAGGGGACAGTCCCTCAGAGTCACAGTTTCTCCATCTGAAGGAAAAAGGGCAAGGGGAAGGTCATTCCCACCTTAAGGAATGACTTGGAAGGAGCAGATTAGAATAATTTATATTAAGTTAAATGAGGATGGCGTAAGAGGTGGGACTTGGCCGAGTGTAGTGACTCACACCTGTAATCCTAGCATTTTGGGAAGCCAAGGCAGGTGGATCACGAGGTCAGGAGATCGAGACCACCCTGGCCAACATGGTGTAACCCTGTCTCTACTAAAATACAAAAAATTAGCTGGGCGTGGTGGCATGTGACTATTGTCCCAGCTACTCAGCAGGCTGAGGAAGGGGAATCGCTTGAACCTGGAAGGCAGAGGTTGCAGTGAGCTGAGATCTGGCCACTGAACTTCAGCCTGGTGACAGAGCAAGACTCCGTCTCAAAAAAATAAATAAATAAAAAATAGGTGGCACTCAACTCTGGAGGCAGGGCTCAGACACCAAACCAAATTGAGGACTAGCTAATGCAGGGATGGAGTGGAAGAAGCTTCCAGGGTGCCATGTCAATTTACCATTGCCATAACAACATCCAGGAGTTACCATTCTTTCCATGCCAATGACTCAACACCCCAGACATTATTACCCTTTTCCTAGACATTTCTGCATAACCCAACACTTAATCTGTACCTAATTAAAAGTAGGTTTACTTATGATGTAGAACTATGTATGATGTAGTCTCAGCATGCCGCCTATGGGGTGGCCATGCTCTGCAGGAGCAGTCACAGAGCTGTCACCCACCCAGGGCTCTAACACTGCTGCTTCAATAAAGCTCTGTTTTCCTACCACTGGCTCGCCCTTGAATTCTTTCCTGGGTGGAGCAAAGAACCTGCCAGGGCTGAGCTCCAATCTGGGGCTGGCCTGCCTTGCATCAAGGATAACATATGAAATAGAATGCCAAAATATATGCCCTTAATTGTACCAGACTGAGTTTATTTATAGCTTTATCATTTAAAATTCCTGGCATAGAATATGTGCTCAAATGTAAATGGTTGAGAAACGATTTGATATTTTTGTAAGAAAGTGTCTCTTTCATGTCAAATGCATTTTTTCAAAACTGCATGTTTTTGGTAATTTATTCCACAAATTCATGTAATAAATATTTAGTGCCTACAATGTGACAAGCATATAAGCACTGAAAATACAGCAAAAATATAAAGACAACAGGCCGGGCACGGTGGCTCATGCCTGTAATCCCAGCACTTTGGGAGGCCGAGGCAGTGGATCACCTGAGGTCGGGAATTCTAGACCAGCCTGGCCAACATGGTGAAACTGTGTCTCTACTAAAAATACAAAAATTAGCTGGGCATGGTGGTGGGCGCCTGTAATCCCAGCTGTTCGAGAGGCTGAGGCAGGACAAGCACTTGAACCCAGGAGGCGGAGGTTACAATGAGCCGAGATCGCACCATTGCACTCCAGCCTAGGCAACAAGAGCAAAACTCCAACTCAAAAAAACATATGTATATATACCTTTTTTTCCTGCCTGTATATATATATATATATATATATATATATATATATATATTCTGTACACATACACACACACACACACACACACACCAGTTCCTGTCCTCGGGAGCCAATGGTGAAACCCATCCACATTTAGGCAAATTTCAAATTCGTAATAGTTGCAGTGAGCTGAGCTCACACCACTGTACTCCAGCCTGGGCAATAGAGTGAGACTTTGTCTCAAAAAAATAAAAAATAAAAATAAAAGGGAGGCAGGCAACTCTAAGATCTCGACTACTTGTTAATTGCTTTCAAGTCTGCCTTCCAGGGCATTAGGAGAAAGGAAAAACAGGGAGGTGAAGGACAAAGAGGAAAGTCCAGACAGAGCTGGTACATGCAGAGGAAGAGGGTGGTAGCTCAGAGGCGCCAAAGGAGAGAAATTAGAGCAGAAATCTTACCTTGGGGAAAAATGATCTGTCTTCCTTCCAACACTTGGCCTAAACCATAATTCATGTTACAACAGGCAGTCATAATGGCTGCGAGAAATGTGTAGGCATGAGGTGTTATGAAGTGCATATTAATTGAGTTGACCTCTGGGACACCATTCCTTTTACTATCTGAGCATTTGAAGTCCTGGTGTTTGCACAATCAAATGCTGAATCCTCATCCTTAGATACTTAGGAGAGCTTAAATGCTTGGGAGAGGAACTTGAGAAGAACCAAGGCACATAAACACTTAATAGGTTTTCTTTTCATTGCTTATAATTTGCTCTGCAGTCATCTCAAATGATTAACAAGAACCCCTGGCTTCATTTCCATGAAAAGAATATGTCTTTATATTTCTCCATCCAAAATAAATAGCAGGCTTTTCTCTTGCTGGGAAAGCAAGAAATGAAATGTATCCCTGGCTTTTAAAATTCACCATTTTGAGGCTGGGTGCAGTGGCTCAGCATGTAATCTCAACACTTTGGGAGGCTGAAGTGGAAGGATGGCTTGAGCCCAGGAGTTTGAGACCAGCTCTAGCAACATGGCAAAACCCTATCTCTACAAAAAAAATACAAAAATTAACCAGGCATGATGGTGCATGCCTGTAGTCCCAGCTACTCGAGAAGCTGAGGTGAGAGGATCGCTTGTGCCTGGTGGGTGGAGTGTGTAGTGAGCCATGATTGAGCCACTGCACTTCAGCCTGAGTGACAGAGTAAGACTCTGTCTCAAAAAAAAAAAAAAAGTAATAAAAAATTTTTTTAAGTGCCTTTTTTTTTTTTGAACAGCATTTGGGGAATTGAGGGAAAATACAAACAGGCAATGGAATGAAAAGAGAAGGAAAACCAAAGAGAAGTTACCCTAACAGAAATGACTATAGATTTCTTTTTCTCCTAGGTTTAAAAGACTAGGAATTCTTAAATTCTCCCCCAGGAATAAATTCTCTCTCTCTCAGTCTTGTTCTCTCTCTTATTTCTGTCCAAGGTTCGATAAAATTATGCCTATGATGGTCAGGGAATTTATTTCACTGTTAAATGGAAACAGTTGCATAAATTTTAACATAGAAATTATATTCATCTATGTCATAACCAGGGTCTTAGAATTTGGCAATTTAATTGTTACATTCAATGGTTCTCAATCTATTCTTTGGAGCTGAGGAAGCCTTTGTTTAAATGAAATCTCTCAAGCAAGACCAGTATGTGCAGCAGTTAAAATAAGAGCTACTGAAATACTACTCAGCAATAAAAAGGAAAAAGGAAAAATAAAGCCTTGATATAAAAAACAATTTGTGTGAACTTCAAAGGAACTTAACTGAGTGAAAAAAAAATCTCAAAAGTTCATGTACTGCATGATCTCATTGATATAATCTTGAAATGACAAAATTATAGAGATGGAGAACAGAATAGGGATTGCCAGGGATTAGGGAGACAAGAACACTGGAAAATAGTTGTGGCTTTACTAGGGTAGCACAAAGGTATACTTGTAATGACTGTTCTGTATCTTTACTGTGATGGTCCCATGTATCTACATGTGATAAAATTGCATAGAACTGAACACACACATGCATACAAATGAGTACATGGAAAACTGGTGAAATGTGAAGGTCAGTGAATTGCATACATGTCAATTTCTTGGTTGTGATGTTGTACAAGATGTGCAAAACTGGGTGAGGGGTATATATGGGATCTCTTTGTATTATACAACTGCATGTGAATCAATGCTGATCTCAAGGTTGAAAGTTTTTTTAAAAAATCCGAATTGCCTTGGAAGTTGGTTGGGACTCAGTTCCTCCTCGCTTTCTTCTCCCTGAAGTGAGTACCTTAGAGTACCATGAAAAAACCCTCAGGTCAACATCGAGACCTGCATTTTGCAACTAGAGACGGAGGGTGACCTGCTTACTACCCAGTGAGAGGGTAACAGGCTTGGAGACTCAGCCTCATCTCAACACCTCCAGATTTTCAGCCTAAGGCTTTTTCTTCTAAGTCTTAATTATTGTTGTTTTTGAAACAGGCTCTCACTTTGTCACCCAGGCTAGAGTGCAGCGATATCATCTCAGATCACTGCAACCTCTGCCTCCCAGCCTCAAGAGATCCTCCCACTTCAGCCTTCCAAGTAGCTGGGACTACAGGCAGGTGCTACCACACCTGGCTAATTTTGTAGTTTTTGTAGAGACAGGGTCTCACTATGTTGCTCAAGCTGATCTTGAACTCCTGGACTTAAGTGATCTACTTGCCTCCGCCTCCCAAAGTGCTGAGGTGACAGGTGTGAGTCACCATGCCCAGCAAATCCCAATTGTTTGGTCCTTGCTGAACATTGGTTGTAAAGATCAAATTAACTGAATATATGAAGCAACTTAAAATAATTAATACTGGAAGCTAGTAAGGCCTTGTAAAATCCTGTGGAGATGGTAACAATCTTAACCCTGTTTTACAAGTGAGGAAATTAGAACACAGAGAGGTTAAGTAATTGGCCCAGGGGTAAACCCTAGCAGGTGGCTCTGCTGGGATTAGCACCCACATGGTCTGACCCATGAGGGTTCCCTAGTGCTGGGCTGAGCAATCACACAAGATGACGTGTGTGTGTGTGTGTGTGTGTGTGTGTGTGTGTGTGTACGTGCCTATGCATAGGTGTGTGTCTTTCACAAGTCAAGTCTGCATGTCTGCTAAGGCCATCATAGAAATGAGATTTGGGTTTAAAACTCAGCAACTTTCCTAATGCTGTGTGTTTCTCAAACCCTCCTCTACTGGAGAAATTT